>CM068991.1:21680517-21833017 GCA_035357415.1 Ophraella communa | reverse complement strand
CTTCAATTATGAAAGCAGTTTCTTGAGTCTTCTTAAAAGAAATATCAGGTTGTTGAAGAATTTTTTCACGTATTTCAGCATCATACAATCCTCTTATAAATTGAGCTCTTAATAGTTGATCAATTATATTTGTTAAACATTCATTTTGATTACATTTAACTGTAAAGTCACAACTCCTAACCATGTCTTTAAGAGAAGCAATATAATTTGCAATAGACTCCGTTGGTGATTGAATTCTGTTAAAATACTTATGTTGTTCAGATAAAATATTTATTTTCGGTGACAAATGGTTTGTCAATAATTCTATAATTTCCTGATAGGTTCTAGACGCAGGCGTTTCAGGAGCAGTTAGACTAACTAATAATTTATAAAGCTTCGCTCCTAGACAGTTAATAAGAATCATCTTTTTCGCTTCATTTGAATCTGCATCATCTTTATCTAAACCTTTAAGTTTGAAGAAATTGTCTAACCTTTGTAGGTAGTTTTTAAAACATTCCACATTTTCATCAAATGCCTCAAAATGTAATATTTGATTTTGGATTTGCTCTTTAATACCTACAGGTCTCTGCTGTGCTTGAATATTGGAAAAAATTCCAGTTAAAATTTGAATTAATTCTTCTTGAGTGGCCAATAAATTTTCCCTTTTTTTACTCGTCGCCAATTTATTATGTATTTTATTAATGCTTCAATAAGTTGAAATACAACATATACTTTATCATTGAATATTTTAATATATTTCACAATGACAAAAATATAATAATAATAATAATGACAATGTGTGACATTCGACTACTCTCTACAAACAATATAATAAACTAAAGTACATAACACATGTGCTTGGTCATTTGTCAGTCATTGTTTGTAGTGTGCATTTAAAATTCAAATTATTTTTGGTATTTTAATTTATTGAGTATAATTAAGGATCGATCCCTGACAAAACCTTTCATGGGTCGTATTTTCGATATCACAACGTTGCCTCGTTATATTTATGACTTAGACTAGGAAAGAGAGAGGACAGCGCATGGCAATGAAAACCTTATGCGTGAGAGTGAAGCCAATTTTCAAACGTTTGGTGGTAAACAAATTTGGAACATCGAATTGTATTTTTTTAGTTTTTTATAAATTTTCACCTTTTTTAATAAACTGAATAGACATTTTAAAATGGTTAATTGTGTAGCTTATAAGTGCAATAGTCAGAGTGCTAAAAAAGAGCAAGGAATTTCATTTCATAGGTAAGAAGTATTTTACAACTATTTCCTTGAAATTTATTTTTATTAATATTACAGCTTTCAGGTAATAGATGTTTAACTAAATCACATATGTTATGTAGGATAACTTAAATTAATTGTACATACATTTTGAACATTGTTTTCATTCAGTTTTAAAGATTATTTTTCAATTAATTGTTATTATTTTCTCATAGATGTAATAGTTTTGCAGTGGCGTGGAACAAAAACATATATTTAAAATAGATAAAATAGATTAAAATTGTAATATTTATTAAATAAATATGTTTTAAAATGATTGTTCTTTTTTTTTGGAGCAGTATAAATTCAAAGACTTTTTTAAATAATGAAAATTATTATTTAATAATCGTCTAAGAAAAATCGTATGATACGCCTATGTCAATATTGACCGCCATTAGTTTGGTGGTAAATGGGTTACACAAATTAATTCGAATGCGCAGTCCTCTCTCTTTCCTTGTCTAAGATTTATGAAAAATGAAATAATTTTGACGTATAACGTACATACTAGAAAGTTGGCAACGTTTGATAAATTGGGTTTCAGGCAGTTCAAACTGATAACTATATTCTTTTATTTATGATAACTACAACTATATTCTTTTATTTATGAAAGACGCAAGTTTCAAAACAAAACTACGGTAACAACTCTAATAAATTAAATTGATTGTACTAACCCTTACTTTTTGGAAGTCCATCTTATTAAGAATAATGAAAAACTCTTCGTTTTACCAAAGCAATTTTTTAAATCAATATTGGAAGTTTTGGTAAAACGAAGAGTTTTTCATTATTCTTAACTCTAATAAACATATATGATTTTGACAATACGCTGACGCCTGAATAATAATGCGCATGTTTCACTGCTTCGACTGGGTCTGACCAAGCGAAGTGTGATGTGAGCTAAAAATACGGTTCACCGGTTTCTCACCAGTGATCTATCACATCACATATTCGAAAATAGGGGTCCAGATCACTTCAATTGAAGTGAGCTGAGATCTCAGTCAAAAAGAACCCAACTATTATTATGGATTTATTGGCAGAATTCTCGTCATATTGGAGATGGTAGCAAATCTTTTTTTACCCGAATTATTATAGAAAAAAGTAAAAAATGAGAATTATGCTGAAGAAACAGTACCCCTATATAGTGATGAACAGTTTATCCAACATTTTAGGTTTGTGGACAGTAAAATTGAAATAGGTAAACGCCTGGACTAGGTATTACTAGGCTTTGATAAACATAAAATACAGCGATATATAACAAATAAATAGATAGACAACGAACTGACACTATCATTCAAATCTGATAGGTACGTCAAACGTTGCCCATAGTGTATAGTGGCCACCTATCTACAACTACGGAGATTACTTGCGTCTCTGTGACGTAATGAGAATATTATCGGTTATAATGGATGATTCCAGTAATTCAATCAGTTTTGCCACTACAAAATTTTCAGGTCTAAAATAACCTAGGGGATTCAAACTTTTTACGTTTGCCGCATGGACGAAATCTGTCAATTCTATGTCACATGTTTCACAGTAGCCTGATTCACATTTGAAAAAAACACAAAATCGAGGTTCAAATATCAAAAATAAATAAGACATGTGACATAGTGTTGACATATTTCGTCCATGCGGCAAACGTAAAAAGTTCGAATCCCCTAGGTTATTTATTTTTTTTCAATACAACATTAATAGCTCCGTTCAGATATTCGGTACCATCTAGAAAGTTTTAAAATTAAAAAATATCTTCGCTTCGAGTTTGAATCGTACCCAAAAAGGCCTAGAAAATGTCAGACATTTTAGACCTGAAAGTTTTGTAGTGGCAAAACTGATTGAATTACTGGAATCATCCATTGCACAAGTGCATAAAAATTTTGCAAGAAAGCGTGTTATCTAAAAATTGCACAAGATTTTTTTCATATTTTGGCGAAAGAGCCCGACTCCGAAGGAGAAGGGCTCTTTTACAAAATATGAAAAAAACGGAGTGCAATTTTTATAGATAACACGCTTGAATGTAAAATTATCTGGTCATTTTTATGCACGAGTGTAAAGGTCGAAACATACTACCAAAACGTGACGCTACGCAACGCCACCCGACGCGTGTCAGTACGTGTCAATTCCATATATATTTATTATAGTGAGAAACACATAGACAACACGCTACGTGACCACACGCCACAACATCCAATCGATTTGGATCAGCGTGTTGCCGGTAGAGGGGGGGAACACGCCACCCGACGAATCAGCGCAGTGTGTTTCTAGTTAACACCCGACGCCACGCGTCATTCTTTCAAAAACATTTTTGAGGTTATGATAAAAGAAAAGAAATTTTTTGTTAGACGGTACTCAGTGTTATATGATATGAGTTCAGTTCATTATCGTGATCATAGTATTCGAAATCTTCTTTTAAATCTTCATCTAGCTCGTCTTCAAGCAGAATCGAATCCATGGCCACGTCACATGTCAATACACTTAAGTCTTTCGTGAGAGACTACACTACACGATACGTGTTGTAGCATCGCGTGGCGTGTTGTCTATATGCACGGCGAGCGTCGCGTGTCGACACAACACATCGCGTTGCGTTTTAATAGTATGTTTCGACCTTAATTCAATGGAATATTTCACGAATAAAGTGTTGTTGTTATTGGTGTCATGACGACGGGATGTTTTCGCAGTGCAATTACCGCTGTAATTTTTCGATAATTGCATTCCTCTTATGACATATATTATACATGAGGGAAATATTCTCAATAATTTACTTTTTGTGTCAGATATTAAAAAATAAGGCGTTCGGGTTTTTTCATTTGTTGATAGTTTTCAAACCGTACATAAATAGTCCTTGGATTTAGTCTACTGCACATCCAGTTGTGCGCAGTCAGCAAATCGTTCTCAAACCGTCCGAAAAACGAAACCCGAATAAAGCTAATACTCTGTGTGTGTATTGAAATGGCACATCCATTTTAGGCAGTGATGCAAACCTGGGGAATTATTCTCTAGTTCTAGGGATTTTTTCCTACAATAGGGAAAAAGGGAATTTTATCTAATATCTAGGGAATTTTCAATGTTGGATTGTTTTCAGTTCAATTTTTAGAATTTCAGTCAATTTATCAGTTTTAATCTTAAATTACTTAAATATACTACAAATATGTTAAATGTTTATAAAGGTATTTGTCTTTTTCTAATTTTTACAGCATCAGCATTAGCTGAAAGCCTTTTATTTCTATGTTCTTTTATGCCATGAGATTTTATTTTTAAATTTGTTTTTTTTTTGTTTAGTTTAGAAACTTTTATTTTTGTTAATTCCTTTTTATGTATTTCCATTTATATGTATTTTTTAAACTTTTGTGATAATAAAGTATTTTCGTACATTATTTTTGTAATTAATTTTTATCTAGGGAATGCTAGGGATTTTTTCACATAATAATTGGGAATTTTCAGCGAACTGGGTTGGCAACACTAATTCTAGGTTATAATATCTATGCGTCAGTGATTAAGGTCAATTAATGTTTTTTATTTTGAATTTATAATTAATCCGTAAATATTTTTACTACTAAAACACAAAGCTAATGTTCTCTATAATGGAGGTGAAACAAGAACCACGTGATATTTTCTTGGAAGAACCTAAAGTGGAAGAGTACTTTCTGCCAAATGAAACAACCAAAGAAGAAATATGTTCTAATGATATGGACAATCAAAATAATGTTATAAAAAACAATTTGTTTTCAGTAAAACAGGAAATTGATCTTGAGCTATGTACAAATAATATACAAGAAACCTACTTCAGTGATAATAAATCTCAGAAGTGCAACTCTACTGAACTAAAGCGTAGAAACCCGACAAGAAAAGGTATGATAAACACTACTTTTTATTATATTTTTAAGTAATACATCAGCCTATTAAGAAATGAGGATGGTTAAGGTAATAAATCTTAACTTCAGAGAATATGAATTGGATGTAGGAATCTGGTGAAAAATAAGTGACTAATCAGTTTGGAAAATGTTTGCTAGGTTTATGTTGTTCTTACTTATTTAATTTATAATCAGTTGAAATGATTACAAGCATTACTGGCATGGTCAGATTGACATATTGCAGTTACATTTTGGTTTTTTAAGGTAGCTACCAGATGTTGATTAAGTAGTGTTAAGACTAGACCAAATAAGGAAGTAATAAGACATAACAATATTAAAGCGTAAATGTTATATACACACCAATGACATTCAAATACTACATTTGTGATAAAAACCAAAATTTAGATTTCCTTGAAGAACTCAAAATAAAAAGACATCTAGCTGATCAACAATTTCATATTGTTAATGATTCTTCAATTATTGTACATAGATAAGACATAAATACATTAAGTTATTGTAAAGATCAGCATGACATAGTTTTTCCCTGATTTTTCTATATCATTGCAAAGTTATACTGATCTTAGAGGGAAATACATCTAGGATAATCCCTTAGTTCTAATAACATCTTATTAAGAACAATAAATAACTGCACAGTTAAACTAAACTTTCACTATTTATTTGAAAAATTAAAATTCAATTACAGCTGTTTTGCTATAACTAGCATCGTCAGCTAGTTATAGCGAAACAGCTGTAATTGAATTTTAAAGCGAATTTTTTGAATAAATAGTGGAAGTTTAGTTTAACTGTGCAGTTATTTATTGTTCTTAGTAAGATGAACTTCCAAAAAGTAGAGGTTAACACAATCAATAACATCTTATTACTTCCATACTTGGTCCAGCCTTAATACTACCTAATCAACATCAGGTACCTAGCTACAAACAAACAAAATGTAACTTATGATGCTTGTTGTAGCTAAACAGCTTTCATTAAGTTAAAAAATCAAATTGAAGTTTTGTTTTTAAAAGTTTTATTTTTAATGTTCTTGACATCGCATTTGTTGCGCTTCTTGCAAGAAAGTTCTTGTCGCAATTTTTTTCCCCGGCTATACAGTGCTGAGTGATACACCAACTCGTTTGTTGTGCTTGTTGCAAGAATAACTCTGTTGAGGCCTATTTTCCTTCTTAATCTATAAATTGACATTGCCCAAAAATATCAGGCATTTTGTTAGTTAGGTTAGTGAAGTGAAAACATATACATAAAAATAAAGTAAACAGCCAGTCCACGGTTAACAGGTGTTACACTGGGACAACTAAAAATTTGATATTAAATTAATTTTAAAAATTTATAATTTATTTAATATACCTAATGATAATACATTGCAAGCTCTTTGAAAGTATAGTAGTTTAAGATATTTATTACCAATACAAGTATTAAATAAAGTGGAAAGATGGTAACAGGTGTTACAGTAAATGAGCCTACCATTTGAGATAATAGTGGTTCATCTCAAAACTCTGTGAATTGAAAAAAGAGAAAAATCTGAAAAAAATTGAGCTGAAAGTGTAGATTATAGGCTTTAAATTGGTATAAGAAAGTAATTAATTGAGAGAAAAATATTTGGTTTATAAGTATAAGCGTAAATCTATGGTAACAGGTGTTACATGTCTTAAAAAACATTAGATTCTGTCTAATTTATTGAGTTAAGAAGATAAATAATGAAACAACATAATATGGTAACACTTTTGTATTCCACAAAAATACATATATAAAGATTTTAAAGAGATTTAGTGCCTTTTACTGACAATACCAGTAAATAAATATATGATACACAGACAAAAGCAGTTTTTTTTTAAACTTATACCTACCATATAACTTACAGGTTATTGAATTAAAAACTTATCAGTGTCATATGTTTATAACCCTCCACTCACCTGCACTAAAGGATAAGACTACAAAAACCATATAAATAATTAAAATATCAAAACAATTCTTTCAGAGTATAAAATTGTGGACCTTTTACTTTACTTATGTGTAATTAAAATATACATTTAAAAAAATTTAATTTTTTACTCTGAGGCTCAATTTGGCATGGATTGGCTGTAAAATGAGTGGAAGAAATGAGTTTTATAGACTGCCATATTGGACATGAATAGACTGAAAATATGCAGTAATAAAATTTGGGTATAAGTTTAGTTTAAGAATTTGGAATTATGTACTTTTTTGTTGTTTTTGATAAAAGAAGACACTTCTTTTGATCTTTGAGAAAACTGTTAGATATTATGTTGTTATCTGATTAGTAATAAAAAAGAAAAAAATTGATTCAAATCATTATTTTAATTTTTAAAATCAAGCAAATTAAATCATGATTTTAATCAACCCAACCCTAATATAAACCTTTTTTGTTTGTTTAATTACTAATTATTCATTTAGATATTAATTAAGATGGTTAAACTTCAAATTTTTAAAATGTAGGTAAGAATGATAACCAACACTTTCTGTTCTCTAAAAGCAGGATCACTGAATGTAACAAATACAACAAATATTAACAAGTACTATGTGTTTAAATATTTTAAAATCATATATATGTTCATTAATAATATATTTTTAATAAAGAAGTTGTGGTTTATAATAACTGTTGGAAAAGTAACTTTTTATGAAAAATAGGTATTGGCACAGTTTGGATCATTCCCTACAATGCAAGTGTGTGTCAGTATTTTATAAAAAATATTAGCTTTGTTTTTGTTAGCATTTTTGATATTAGAATTTTAGGACTGTATAATCCAATACTTTGCATCAAAAGTTGTTTGCTTTAAAATACAAATTATAAAAATGTTGGAACGTTGTTGCTAAAATTATGTGTGTTGGTGTTTTCAAAAGTGCTAACAGTGCATCTAATAGGTATTTACTTTACTTATGAATCAAAACTATAAAATTAACTCATGGTCTCATTAATATTGCATTTTCATTATAATATAAAACACTTTTTGTCAGCAATATTATTAAATTAATTGATTTGATTAATAAGAATAATAAAAACTTCCATTTTTATTTAAAAAATTAGCTTTTTTAATTCAGTGACAGCTGTTTTGATAAAAAAAAATCATTGATAGACTGACATATTGAACTTTGTTTTTTATTGATCTCAGTAAAATGGACTTTCCCAGAGTAAGGGTTAGTACAATAAATTGCTTTGATTAATATCAGGTTCAGGTGGTGTCCCACTGAGACAAGAAACTTGGTCGGATAGTCCTGGCCGAGGGGGTAACCACTTCTCGCAATACTGTCACAAATTCATTGGCAGTCGCTTCGCAATCACCGCAATCGCATTAAAATCACCGCAATCGTTTCGCAATCCATTCGCAATCATTCCAAATATTCCTAAAAAAACTTTTTTGAAACAGATAATATTGCGCTTCCTAACATATTTCGCATTTGGCCAATGTTAGATGATAATATTGTATTAATTTCTAGCTTTATTTCTGCCGCCCTCCGGTGAATGTATTCTGTTTTTGGGCTCCTAATACGAAATATCTAATCCTACAATCTGTTTTATGTATTTTATCCATTACGAAATACTTGCTATAAAGAAACGAAAAAATGTATTGTCGATTCGATATTTCATATCAGGCGCCAAAAAGCGCCGTGCTACATACAAAATTTAAACAACTATGCTACGAAATATTCTCATTTACAAAAAGTTATTCCATTCTGTAAAAATCAGTCTAATATACATTAATAAGCCTCACAAAAAATTTATATTTTATAATAAAATATGATTTTTTATGACAAAATGTTGCATAATTAGGGTATGGCACCCCAAAAACGTTTTGCCTGCCGTGCTATTTTTTCCTTTAATGGCAACACCCACCTCCTGCATTTTAATATTTCCAAAAAATTTGACCACTTCCAGTTTTAGGCTATAATATGAAAAACATGAACTTGAATATACTATTATTCTCCGGAAACTGTCTTATATCGTCACCGACCATAACGATCTTGTAAATTATCCCCGACCAGTCAATAAAACTTTGAGGAGTACTCTATAGGGTGTCCCATATTAGGATGCACACTGTAGGGATCTCGTAAACCAGAAAAGATACAGAGGTGATTAAATCAGGAGTAAGTTGCGCCTTGGCAAACCCTACAACGTCATGTTTTAAAATATAAGACATTCCGATTAGTACCAAAGTATTTGAAAAAAACCGATTTTTTCCGATTTCGTTTTTGTTTTTTACTGACTCTATTCAGAATGATGTATGTATGTATGTATGTATGTGTCAGGGGTGATAATCACACTGCGACCCATAGGATCTATTGTGTCCCCCTTACTTGCCATGTTCTGATATTCTCTCAGACCTATAGCAGCTCTTCGAGTCCTATTTTCCTGAGGAAGTTTAGGACATCGTCGGGCTTCAATTCAGGTAGATCCCCCTCTTCTATTTCATGTGCTCCTAGGTATCTAGCCCTAGAATTTTGCAAGGCAGGGCATTCTGCGAGTATGTGTATTGAGGTTTCATCCTCTTCCTCACAGAATCTGCACTTTGCTTCATCTGCTAACCCTAGTTTCTTCATGTGGCTTCTTAACCGGCAATGCCCGGTTAATATTCCCGTTAGAATTCGGAGCCTTTTTTTACTGAGGTTGAGGCAGCTAAGAGATCTCTTCTGGTCGTAGTTCCCCAGTAGTATCTTAGATTGCCTCAGTCCTTCCAGCTGATTCCAGTACTTGGATTTTTCCTTCTCCATTTCTTCCCTTAGTTTTACTAAGATTACTCTACTGCTGATCCCACAAGATGGTTCTGGTCCCAAATGTGGGGTTTCAGCTCCTTTTTTTGCCAGCTTATCTGCTGTTTCATTCCCCTCTATTCCTATGTGTCCCGGGACCCATAGGAGGGTGACAGTGTTCTTCTGACCTAGTTCATTTAGTTTGCCTAGGCATTCCCACACCATCTTGGAACTGATTATATTTGAGCTCAGTGCTTTGATGGCTGCTTGACTATCCGACATGATCACAATCTCTTGTCTGCGGTAGTTCCTTCCAATATTGAATTCCACACATCTTTCGATGGCGCGGACTTCTGCTTGAAAAATGCTCTGGTATGTGCCCAAGCTTTCTGAGTATTTGGCTCTCGGTCCAAAAACTCCTATCCCGGTTCCCTCGTCTAGCTTGGAACCGTCCGTATACCACTTTATGGTATTCTGATTTAAATTCTGTATGGTGTCTTCATCCCATTCAGATTTATTACTCAACCTTGTGATGAATTTTCTCACAAAGTTGAATTTCTTTGGCATATCATCTTGGGGCATTTCCCAAGTTTGATCAAAATGAAGTGATCGGGGTTTTTCCCTGATAATTCCTTCTTTGATCATTCTATATATCGTTTTCTTCCTTACACTTTCTAACAGAATGTGCAGTAGGGTTACGTTTAAAATCACCTCCATTGCAGCAGTGGGGCAAGGGGCAAGTTCCCATTGCTCCAGTGATACATGAACAGGCTAGTCTCTGAATCTTCGAGAGGTTTTTCCTCGTCGTATTCAGATTAGCCCTTACGCCCCAAGCCACTACCCCATATGTGATTACTGGTCTCACTATTGCTGTGTACATCCATTGCAGGATACGTGGGTTACATCCCCAGTTCTTCCCTGCAATGTTCCTACACACCATGAGGGCCTTGGTTGCTTTGTGTATTACTTCGTCTTCGTGTTTGTTCCAGAGTAACCTACTATCTAGGATTAGCCCTAGATATTTGACCTCTGTTTTCCACTCGACGATGTTCTCCCCTATTCTTATGATCTTTAGATTAGGTTTCTTTTTCCTTGTAAAGGCTACTAGTGTGGTTTTGGTGGGGTTAATGCTGAGTCCCACCGAGTCACACCATTGTTTCGCAACTCTTTGAACAATATCACAGAGGACATTTTCATACTTCCCTTTTGCCAGGATAACCATGTCGTCGGAATACCCTTGACATGGTATGCCTTTCCTATTTAATTGACTAAGTAGACTGTCCACAGTGAGACTGCACATAAGCGGGGATGCAACTCCCCCCTGTGGACAGCCTCTGGTCACATTAATGGAGATAGTGTCTTGTCCTGCCTCCATTTCTGCGATTCTTGTAGATAGCAGTTGCGACATCCAGATGGAAGTCGTTCTATCTACTCCTTTCTCAATCAGTGCTCTTTTGACTGCCTCATGTGGCGTATTGTCAAAGGCCCCTTCTATGTCTAGAAAGGCACATACCACGGTCTCTTTTTTATTCAGAGCGTCTTGGATTTCGTCAGTCAGTTGTATTAAAGCGGTTTCCGTGGACTTTCCCGCTTGGTACGCATGCTGACGGGGGTGCAGTGGCACCTGTTCCAAGATTTCTGTTCTAATGTAATTGTCTACAGCTTTTTCCATCGTTTTGAGAACAAACGATGTGAGGCTGATCGGTCTAAGGGATTTGGGGTGCGTAGTGTCCCGTTTTCCTACTTTTGGGATGAAGGTGATTTTAGCCGTTCTCCACGCTTCTGGTATGTATCCCAGTTCAAGGCTGCTCCGACTAATTCGGATCAAGTGTGGAATTATTGCCTCTTGGCCCTGTTGAAGTAGGGCAGGAAATATTCCGTCCGTTCCAGGGGTTTTGAACGGCTGGAAGGTGTTCATAGCCCATCTCAGCCGTTCCTCACTGCATATGTGCTTTGCCATTGCAGTGTCTTCCCTGGTAGGTCTTTTAACTTTCTCATTTATTTTTCCGGGAGGGACTATTCCTCCGGGAAAGTGAGTTTCTAATAGGAGCAAAGCTCTTTCTTTTTCGCTTTCTGTGAAGCTTCCATCTGGCTTTCGTAATGCCATTACAGTGTCTACTTTCCCTTTTGCCAAGACTTTGTGTAGTCTTGCTGCAGAAGGTGTAGCATCTATTTCTTCGCAGAATTTTCTGAAGCTATTTCTTTTAGCTTTTCTAATCTCCTTATTACAACTGGATTCATAGGCATCGATTATTGCCTCGTTCAGCTCTATGAGATCGTTTTCTAATGCCAGTGGATTCCTGGCATTTCTTTTAGTCTTAAGATTTGCAAGATTTACGTTCAGGTTAGTGTTGTAATTTTCCCAGTTAGTTTTCCTGGGGTTTCTCCTGAGTGCTTGCTCAGGAGGATTACACTCTAATCTGAACGTAATAATTCTATGATCAGAGAGGGATGGTTCGTTCGATACTCTCCAATCTTTCACCCTATCCTTAAGATTCGGTGTACTTAATGTTATATCTAGTACTTCTTTTCTTGTTCTGGTTACAAACGTAGGGGTATTCCCTATATTGTGTATAACAAGATTCTTATTAAATATAAATTCTAAAATTTTCTCACCTCTTTCGTTGGTGTCTGTGCTTCCCCATATGGTATTGTGACCGTTAGCGTCACATCCTATGAGAAGCGGCAGCTTCTTCTGTTCACAGTACTCGACTAGTCTTTGCAGTTCTGTAGGCGGTGCAGGCCCGTCCCCTGCAAAGTAGCATGATGCTATCATGACTTCTTGACGTCTATTCTCGAATTCGAGGTTTGCTCGAATCGGAACGAGGTCTCTCGTCATGAACTCTGAAACACAAAAGTGATCAATGTTGTTACTTACCAAGATGCATGCTCTGGGTATGTCTACATTACTTACTTTATATATAAGCTTGGCTTCCCTACTTGCGAGTCCTCTCACCTGACCATCACAGACCCATGGTTCCTGGATCAGTACTAATCCCATTTGGTTTCTGATAAACGTTCTTAAAATAACCGCCGACGATCCCTTGGCGTGATGGGCGTTTATCTGAGCGATATTAATTCCCGCCATTTTTTTTTCTCATTTCTCATTTGATGAGTCTTGCCCATAGAGGTCAGAGATGTGGTAGTCCCCGATACTCTCCGCATCACTGGGCACCTCCGCTCCCATCGACGCAGAGGGCACCGGGGTGACTTCTTCGGCTGCAGTGGTCTTTGACCCACTGCTGCTCCCTGGAATTATCTCCTCACTACTGGCTGTTTCCTTTGTTAAACCGTGGACGGGGATTTTCCCGAACCGGTAAAACAAGGTGTAGTCATTTTTCCTGAGGGTATTGCAGGATAGCTCGTCTATCGCTGCCCTCAGGAGTTGCCCTTCCGCCTCCTCCTTCAGGCTCAGGACCTTCCACCTCTTCGTGCTTAACCCCTCATTTTGGGCTTCTATCAGCTGAAGTAGTTTCTCAGCTGATATTCCTTTACTCCTGGGAAGGAAGGCCGTCACCACATGTGGTTTGGGGATGTCGTCTCCCCCACATGTTGTTAGCCTACCCTCCCATTCCTTCAGTCGTGGCACTTTCAACCTGAGCCACTCCGCTGACTGTGGTGTTTCACAGTCCACGATTATGTGGCCCGGTCTGAAGTGGATGCCGCCGAACTGGAGCTTGTGCTCCCATCCGGCGAACATCTCCACGATCGCCTCCTCCACCAAAGTTTGCTGTTCCGAACTGAGGGTGTTCTCAGGGAACCCTTTGGGAAGGATGGCAACCTTCTCCGACTTCAGAGCGGCCGCATAGCTGCTCTTTCCCGTCGTAGAGGTGGTTTTCTTTCCCACCTCTCCCTTCTTCTTTTTCTTTTCCTGCGCTGGGCTGATGACCGTCTCAACCCGCTTACGTTTTTGGCTGGAAGGCTCTTGGGACTTGTGCTCCAAGGCCTTCTTTCTGGCTGTTTCAGGTGACACTCCCTGATTTAGGTACCTTAGGTACCATCTACAGCCTGCGCCGCTGAGCCCACGTCTCAGTGGGTCGTCCCTACCTCCAGGTTCTCCCAAATTGGGAAGTGGAGGCAGTTTCGAAGTTGAGGGCCTCTGGAGGGTTTTCCTCCTCTCAGATCCTCCTTTGTGGTGTGTTCCCACTCTGGAGTCTGAGGTATTGGTCCTCAGCTTCTCAGCCTCTTGGGGAGTCTCCCGAGAGACTGAAGAAGGGGAGTGACTTCCTCCTTCCTTCTTCTCCTCTTTTCCTGGTTTAGCGGTGTTTTCCCGCTGTTTTTTGTACTTGTTTTTCTCAGTTCTTAACATGGTTGTTCCCACGAGTAGCAAGGGACTGACGGTCCACTGCGGCAGAGCCCCGCATGTCGGAGTAAGGCTACATACAAGGGGGTTTCGCCCGGTTCCCCCAGGGGAACGTTCGCAACCGCTTATACCCCAGCGGCCATCCATCCTTCGGCACGTTACCTTACACCTTGG
Source organism: Ophraella communa (assembly GCA_035357415.1). Taxonomy (NCBI): domain Eukaryota; kingdom Metazoa; phylum Arthropoda; class Insecta; order Coleoptera; family Chrysomelidae; genus Ophraella; species Ophraella communa. The sequence goes on along the minus strand of CM068991.1, from coordinate 21,818,732 downwards.
AATTGGGGGGGTTGGTCCGCGGTGCGACCTTAGGAATGACCAATCCGGCAATCTTGCAGTTATCAGCTGCTCATACCGAACCGCGCCACCCGTATAGCCACACACCCCCAGTTTCACCACTTCCCTGCTAAATTGCAGTGTTTACCTGCTTAAGCAGTTCAGCGACTCCCCTGGGGATCCCCTATCCGCCACCTGGGGACGCGCCCGGTAGGCACCCAGCCTTAAAGCAATATTTTGTACTCAAAAGTTTAGGTGCCTGTGAAATAAATAACTATAGTATCATTAATATAGGTTGTCATTCATTATTGTTAGAACTGATGACAAGTGTGGCATTGTTGAATTTGTTTTTGAATGATACATCCAAAATTTTAATACTATACCAGTTGTCCCAAATAAAAAAAAAATTATGTTGGGGTCACGTGACCCGAAATGACAGGAAAAACGGGTCACTTTATAGCATCAGTTTCGACTGTTTATATCTGCCAAATTTCATACATGAATACACAGTTTTCGAGAATTCAAAGTGTCAAAACGTCATGGGACACCATGTATAAGAATATCACTATAATGAATATAAAACATCATTTAACTACCACACCAACAAATGAATGGAACAAATATAAATGGACACCCAGCCCTCGGGCTGGGTGCCTACCGGGCAGAATGATATGAAAATACAAATTTCACATTCTCATTGCTACTTTTCCTGCTCTTCAAGTTAATGTTATTAGATTTTTAATCTGACGTTTCGTTTCGTGGCAACCATAATCAACTTTTTTTTAATAGTTACGACCCTGGGTGTTTAAATATGACCCTGAGTTTTTTTTGCGGATTTTAAGAGGTTTTATCGAAAATTAGTTTTCTGTCTCTCTTTAACACATTACTTTTATGGAGAATATCGCAATCCTTCGGAGTCGCTCGCAATCCCTGGAATTCTCTCGCAATCACTCGAAATTCCGTAGTTTTCACAATCTTGTCACAAATTTTACCCTAGTGATTACCCCATCGGTCCATTTATATTTGTTCCATTCATTTGTTGGTGTGGTAGTTAAATGATGTTTTATATTCATTATAGTGATATTCTTATACATGGTGTCCCATGACGTTTTGACACTTTGAATTCTCGAAAACTGTGTATTCATGTATGAAATTTGGCAGATATAAACAGTCGAAACTGATGCTATAAAGTGACCCGTTTTTCCTGTCATTTCGGGTCACGTGACCCCAACATAATTTTTTTTTATTTGGGACAACTGGTATAGTATTAAAATTTTGGATGTATCATTCAAAAACAAATTCAACAATGCCACACTTGTCATCAGTTCTAACAATAATGAATGACAACCTATATTAATGATACTATAGTTATTTATTTCACAGGCACCTAAACTTTTGAGTACAAAATATTGCTTTAAAAACTTTATTTTATAATAAATATAAGCATCAGTTTCAAGTGTTTATATCTGCCAAATTTCCAAAATTGCCAAATTAAAAAATTTAATAAAAATAAATACGAGGGCAGTCCAGAAAGTCTGTCACGTTTTGATATAAAAAAAGAACTAAGTGCAAGAAAACATGTTTATTATATACATTTGAAAGTACAACTAAAATACTATTTTTCAACATAATTACCAAACAAATTGAGACACTTATCATAGCGATGAACTAATATGGAAATGCCGGCGTCATAAAAGTCTGCCGCCTGTAACGTTAACCAGTTGGTTACGCCCTCCTGCAGCTCCGCGTCGTCGTCAAAGCGCTGCGTAGCAAGCCATGTCTTCATTGCCGGAAACAAGTGATAATCGCTGGGTGCAAGGTCTGGACTGTATGGCGGATGTGGGAAAACCTCCCATTTGAAAGCATCCAGGACTTTTCGTGTTCGATTTGCCGTATGTGGTCGGGCTTTGTCTGCCATTTTTGAACTGAATGCACAGACGCCGTACTCCACTTTCACTGTAAACATCGTTCCCATAAACTTGACAGATTTGGCGATGAATCTCAATTGGTTTATTGTTTCTAGCCAACAAAAACCGTATTACCGACCGTACTTCACAACTCGCGGGATTTTGAATTGCGGCACACATTTTAAATTGTTATTGAAAAACAACGAAGATCGACACGAACCTCCCGCTAGCACGGCTGGATAGCCACTGAACGGAGGAACGCCCTGACGCCAAGATGGCCGTGATAGCCCCGCCCCTAGCGGCTACAACGCAAAACGTGACAGACTTTCTGGACTGCCCTCGTAGCTTCTATTATCATTACTGCAGGTGTGATATCATTGAAATTGTTTTTAATGATTTATTCAAAATTGTAATATTATACCGGTTGTCCCAAAAAATATATGTTGGAGTCACGTGACCAGAAATGACAGGAAAAACGAAAGTTATTTTATAATAAATATTAGGCTTTCCAACGACCTGTCAAAAATTGTTCAATATGGCGGCTGTAGGCAAACAATGGTATTGTTTTGTATTGTTGTCACATTGCTTTCTTTATTTAAGTTGGTGTATAAGTTTTTATTGTTGTGAGAATATAGTTTTTGTGACTTTATAAAACAGATTTTATATATTATTTGGACTTGTTAACGTTATAAGTTGAAAAAATGCCTGTTATACCTTGTGGTTGGTTGTGGAAGTAGATCAAACAGGGATGACTGACAACAACCATGTATAGAATGGTTTATGAAACTTTGATTATATGTGGTTTGTGACATTGACAGTGTTATGTTCTAAGGTTTGCCCACAGACGCCATCTTTATGTCACGTGATTTGGAAAGCCTTATAAGCATCAGTTTCAACTGTTTATATCTGCCAAATTTCTTACATGATATCTGAACAGTTTTCGAAAATTCGGAATATTTATTAATTATTTAGTTAAACTACAACAAAAAGCTAACCAAAATTTACAAAATCAAGTAGTCACTATTATTTTTAAAATTAATACTCTTTAATTTCTAGTGAAATGTTTCACAATTAGGTATAGAAAATAAATGTTGCACAATGAATTATTTTTTTTTACCAAATGTTTTTATATCCAAAATAAACCGTTTGTTTTGTATTTTAGAAAATTTATCAAGCAGGAATTCTACAAAATATTGGATTTTACAGAAAGGTATCTTAATTTGTGGGTTATGTGGAAATATGTACACCAGAAGATTTGAAATTGTATGGCATATTACACTGCACCTTGTGAAAAAAAATAGATATATCTTTCAGTCAAGTAACTTGGAAACAATGAAACGAAATATTAATTATGGACCAGAAAGTGAATTTAGCCAAGATATAAAAAATATATTTTCTGCAAATACTCAAACTCATAATACAAACAATATGGGAAAATGTGATATTTGTTTCAAGACTTTCAACCAATCAAGCAATTTAGGTAGTAGTTTTGTTATATACAATAGGCGCGTTCATGGAACCGATAATTCAATTGAATGTGAATTTTGTTCGAAATCATTTACGGAGAAAAGTAAATTAGTTCATTCCTCCCGCACACTCACGAGTGAAAAACCTTTTAAATGTGAACTTTGTTTCAAATCTTTCTACCAATATGGCAATTTGAATAGACATATGCTTATTCATACAGGCGATAAACCATTCAAATGCGAAATTTGTTCCAAATCTTTTACCGAAAAAACTAGTTTAAATTACCACATACGAAATCATACAGGTGAAAAATTCAAGTGTGACATTTGTTTTAAATCGTATGGGGATAAAAGTAAATTACTTCAACATAAACGTATTCATGAAGCTGATAATCCATTCAAATGTCAAATTTGTACTAAATCGTTTGCAAGTAAATCGATGTTAGTTAATCATACGCGAACACACACGGGTGAAAAACCATTTAAATGTGAAGTTTGTTTAAAATGTTTTAATCGGAAAAGCAACTTGATAAAACATACGCGTCTTCACACAGGAGATAAACCATTCAAATGCGAATTTTGTCCTAAGTCATTTGTAGAAAAAGATAGTTTAGTTCGTCACACTCGTACACACACCGGTGAAAGACCATTTAAATGTGAGACTTGCTTAAAATCTTTTTATACAAACAGCGAATTGAAAAAACATTTAATTGTTCACTCAGACAAAAAACTATTTAAATGTAAAATTTGTTGCAAATCGTTTTCAATAAACAGACATCTTGTTAATCACATTCGTACACACACGGGCGAAACAACATTTAAGTGTGAGATATGCTTAAAATCTTTTAGCCATGGATGCAATTTAAAAAGACATATACGAGTTCACACCGGCGACAAACCATCCAAATGTGAATTGTGTTCCAAATCGTTTACCCAAAAAAAAGATTTAGTTTACCACCTGAGTATCCATACAGGTGAAAAGCAGTTCAAATGTCAAATTTGTGCCAAATCGTTTAGACAAAAAAAAGTTTAGTAAACCACAAGAGCATTCACGATGGTGATAACAAGTATAGTATACGGAGTTAATTCCAACAACATAGGGAGTTTTTGGAGATCTTGATGTAGAGGAAGTGTCCGCAGGATGGGGTTCTATCGCCTCTACTGTGGAACAAATTAGCTCTGAATGAAGTTGAAGAGTGGTGTGGCATGGAGGGTCTGAAAGTAAACCCAACCAATACCACTTGGGAGGATTATCGGAGCCTCTATTCTACAACCCCAGGGTGCCATTCCAACGTGAAGTTCAGTATCTAGGAGCATTCCTGGACGCAACCCTCAACTGGAATAAACACCTAGGATATATCGCCAACAAAGGCAAAGTAGCAACAATAGCCTCCCTTAGGCTGAATTTGAATGGTTCTTGGCGGAAAACACCCCATCGAGGCCATACCATGATTAAAAATGTGATTCATGAACCACTGATTGAAATGATGGTTGATTCCAAAAGTGGAATGATAGTGTAAACTGTGTTAAAAGTAACTTCTGCGAATTTTATGTGTAAACAGTGAAGTTAATCTCCAAAAATTTTGAAATTTATACTGTCAGATTCGTAGAGGTGAGCCCTGCAGTTTGTTGGTGTTTTTATTATTATTGAAAGGGTATTATATAGTATAAATTGCATTTAAAGTTGAATTTCGTACCTTAATATAAAATTAAAAAGTTGTCATTACAAGTTTGTAAAAACTTGCTATTGCAGTTAGGCCAGTCGTTGAACATTTTACTTGAAATTATAACATGGTGAGTGTATTTTGTTCTTCTAATATGGATGCCAAAATGGAATGTACAAAGTGTAAATTAAAATCAACCCTCAGAGATTCAAGAAATCGTGTTTTTGCTTGTGATTTATGCAGGAACTATTTTTGTGGTGAATGCTCACAACTTTCATCGTCAGAAATTAAATGTATGCCACTACAAAAAAGAATTTTACGTTTTCACTGTGACAAATGTCGTGCTTATGATTTATTCGATATACTAAATAATACAATAAAAGATAAAGATACCATAATTAGTGACAAAAATATAATTATAAAATTGCTTGAAGAACAAATTACAAATGTTAAAACTTCTCATCAGAGCACTCCAAGTTATGCCAGTGTGATAAAAAATGTTCCAGCTGTTATTATTAAACCACTAAAATCTCAAGATTCAGACACAACTAAAAAAAGATGTCCAAAAGGCAATACATCCAATGGTAATTCATGTAGCAGTGAACTCAGCAAAAACAACAAACAAAGGTAATTTTATTATTAAGTGTAACTCTGAGGATGATGCAAAAAACTGGTGGAAGAAACTCAAAAAATAAGGAATTAAGTAAAAAATATGAAATAAGTTTATCGCAAATGAAAAAACCTAGAATTAAAATAATTGCTAGTAGTATTGATCAAAATAAAGAAGAAGTAGAAGACTGTCTCAAAAAACAAAACAGTATCACTAATCCAGATGATATCAAAGTCACGTATATTAAGAAAAGTCTTTCAGGGAAAAGTGTGATTTTTGCCGAGTGTTCTGGTCCAATTTTCTCTAAGTTTATGATCTCTAAGAAGGTATATGTTGGTTGGGAGCGTTGTCCTGTGTATGAAGATTTGCGCGTTCCAAACTGTAAAAAATGTTATGCATATGACCATAAGGAAGAATATTGCAAAAATATACTGTCTTGTTTGTGGTCCGCGGATTGTTCCAAGGAGTTTCAAAGATGTTGCAATTGCTTAAGATCGGTTGAAAAGTTCAAGTTAAATTATGATGTAAATCATGTAGCATATGATAACAGTTGTCCTACTTTAAATTTTTATGTTCAAAGACTGAAAAATAGTATTGACTACTGTTGTCAATAGTATTGTTTATATATATTTCGCAATTTTATTTTCCTTTATTACTTTATTGCCTGTCTGATTATATGACTTCATACCTAAAAATTGCTAATTTAAATGTGCGTTCTTTGGTACCTAGTTTTGCTGACTTTTCAGATTTAGTTAATACTTATTATGATGTTGTTTGCGTTACTGAAACATGGCTTAACTCCTCTATTGACTCAAACATAGTTTCTTTACCTGGTTTTAGGTTTCTCAGACAGGATAGGATTAATAGAGCAGGTGGTGGTGTAGGATGTTATGTAAGATCATCGTTAAACTGTGAAGTTGTTAATTGTAATATTAAAATGAACACTATCGAATATCTTTTTCTTAAACTTAAGATTAAAACCTTGTATATTGCTGTTCTTGTGATTTATCGTCCTCCAGATTCTCGCTTCACTAAGTTTCTAAACTTTGTTAATGACTTTCTTCCACTTCTGCTAATTGAATATGATTATTCTATCGTAACAGGAGACCTAAATGTTGATATGTTGCGTCCTAATTCTCTCCTTAATTTATTTCAAACTTATGGATATACCAATCTCATTAATGACCCGATACGGGTCGTAATTATGCGTTAGCGTCAATTAGGCGAGAAAAAGCAGCTTACCTAAATAAACTCAATGAAGAAAAAAAATCAAAAAATTTATGGCAGAGTTTACGTAATATGAATATTCGAGTCCCTGGTATCAATAGGGATATACCTACAAACTTACGTAATCCGAATAGTATTAATGATTATTTTATCAGCGTGTTTAAGAAATCTGATAGTAGCCAGGATAAAGTTATTACTTAAATAACTTTTTTGGTGATTGTGTGTTTTCATTTTCTTTAATTAATCAAGACGTTATATTTGACACTATACATTCCATTGGATCTAATGCGGCTGGAAATGACGGGATATCATTGTATATGATTATTTTTTTCATCTGTCAAAATATCACAGTTTTGTGATTTCGTCCAATGAAAACGCTTAATCTTCAATGTTCTATGCTAAATGCTAGCCAATCATTCCGTTTTATAGCGATAAAACCACTAGTCGTTTTACCAGGATCGATAAAATTATAGAACTGTCAAAAATCAATATTGCACAATCAATTTTCTTGTTTATAAGTACCTTACTATAAATCAACATTTATTTATATTATCTAAATATTCTTTATTTATATTATCTAAATATTCTAAAATATATTTTGTTATTATTATTATCACAGTGTAATTCATCTAAATGATAATAAAAACCCAAATATGTAGTTATTTTAAAACTAACCTGCTTCCTGGTTCTGTATGCATTTAAAACTTTTATATGCCTACAGGCAAATGTGGTCTTGTAGGTAAACTTTAAATACCTAATAATTTTTATTTTGGTAATTTTCTCTTTAATAATATAATTGTATAAATAGGTATAAAAATGAATATTTATTCAAATTATAACTCTGTTCTCACGACGCTCACGACATCTGACAACTGTCAATACTATCTAGTGTACCTATAGGATAAGTTAGTAGGAGGGGTAACGGCATTTTGTGGACCATATTGATTACGTCATTAAAGTCGGGCTTGTCAAATTTTTTATTAATGTTATTAAAAGATCAAAAGATTATAAGTATTTTCTCTTAAAATAATAATATATTTATTAAATATAATTCTGTGTAAACCCATTTCCTTCCTTTCTCTTGATTATTAATGTGTTAATAAATTAGATCATAGGTAGGCAACACAAAATACACCTATCCTAGTTGGCTTGTCAAATTTGTTATTAAAGTTATTAAAAGATCAAAACATTATAAGTAAAATAGTAAAAAGATAACGATAAATTATTAAATAAAGTGGTTTTTGTACAGAATGGTTCAAAAAATAATCTTCTCAAATACCATTCGTCCTGTAAAATTTTACTAGATAAATTTTTATTTTCTAGACTCAAACTTTTTTATTTTAGGCAAAACTACTCAAACAAACTGAATAAGATAAAATCATTCGTCCTACGGACTCGTGATTTTATCACATTTTAGTTTGTTTTCGTATTTTTGCCAAATAAAAAAGTTTTCGTCGAAACTAAAAATTTATCGATAAAATTTTAAGGACTCGTGGTATTAACTTTTGATAAAATTATGTCTTCCTATAATTCTTGATCCCATTACGCATATTATCAATTGCTGTTTAATGCAGGGATACTTTCCTAAGAGTTGGAGAGAATCTATTGTTTGTCCCATTCCTAAACTATCTAATCCCAGTACAGTGCGGGACTTGCGACCTGTAAGCCTTCTTCCAGTTGTTTCTAAAATATTGGAGCGAGTTGCTTACTCTCAATTGTATGTTTTCTTAACTAATAATAATATTCTACCTTCTGAGCAATCTGGATTTCGGAAAGGTCATAGCACCACTACAGCTCTATTGAATCTTGTGGACAATGTTCTTGAGGCTCTTGATAAGAAAATGAGTATGCTGCTAGTTTCTTTGGACTTTTCTAAGGCTTTTGACTTAATTCATCATGATTTATTCTGTGCCAAACTTAAGTATTATGGTGTGGATGCTGCTGCTTTATCATTTTTTAAGTCGTATTTATGGAATCGTAGCCAACGAGTATGTGTTGATGGCAATTATTCATCTTCTAAGGTTATAGTTTCTGGTGTTCCACAGGGATGGATATTAGGTCCTCTGTTAGTTCTAATTTATACTTTTGACTTGCCAAAAGTTGTTAAAAGCAGTGCAGTACAGTTATATGCAGATGATACCCAACTGCTCCATGGTTTTTGTCCTTCTAATGTCCAAAATGCGAATGTTTCCGTTAATCGGGATCTAAAGGCAATCTTACAGTATTCTAAGGAACATAATTTAACAGTCAACCCATCTAAAACAACTGCTGTTTTATTTTGTAGTAGGGCTAAAAGGGCAGTTGTGGAAAACTCGGTAGAGCTTGAACTTGATGACGTTAGAATACATTTGTCAATTGAAGCAAAAAATTTAGGCTTACTTATAGATCAGTCGCTTAGATTTAAAAGACATGTGAGTAATTTACTTCAGCAGTGTTATATAAGAATGCGTTTACTTTATATTAACAAACATATTTTGAATTTTAAAATGCGTAAAAAGCTCTGCGAGTCTTTAGTTCTTTCTGTTCTAAATTACTGTAATGTCATATATTATCCGTGCCTTGATAGTGTTTCAAAAAATCAATTACAGCGCATACAAAATTCTTGTTGTAGATATATTTTTAACCTCCGGAAATATGATCACATATCATATTGCATCAAGGAAATTAAGTGGTTAAATCCAGGAAATTTGTTTCAATTAAGCTTTCTAGTGTTTGTGTACCGGTTATTTAAAGCTCAAACTCCAAGATATTTGTTTGAGAAAATTATTTTTCGGAGATCTATTGACCGTAACATTCGGCATAATTCTTTGTCAATGCCACGACATTCATCGGCTATGTTTGAAAGATCGTTTAGCTATAATTTGGTGAAATTGTATAACTCTTATAGTTCATATATGTCATACCCGTCATTTTACAGTTTTAGGTTAAATATAAAGAGAATTCTTCTGGAAAGTCAGTAAATGCTAATAAGTTTCTGTATTATTTTTCGTTTCTTTATTTTATATTATAAGTCATTTTTGATGTTTATAATAGTATATTAAACAACGCATTTCATATGGAATTCTGTTATGACACGAGTTCAAGTTTAAAAAACGAATCGCGAAGCGATGAGTTTTTTAAAGAACGAGTGCCACAACAGCCATATGAAATAAGTTGTTTATAATATTTTTTATATTTTGCCCTTTTTACCATTTTTTAAATTAATTTTTTATTTTTATGTAATTACGAAAATTTTTATTTTAAAAAGTATGTCGGCAGCACTGTGTAATTTATAAAATTTGACAGTTGTGACATTTAAATTATCAAATGTTAATGTTTTAAAATATTTTAAAATTAATAATATACCAATAATAATATATTTTATAAGTAAAATATTATATTCATATTCACAGATACTTTCTTAAAGAACAATATTAAATTAATAAATTGCTATTAGCCACAAATGTCATTGTCAATAGTCTTGCCTTTAGATACTTCACTCATGTCGCCAACCATTTAAAACAAAAATTTGCGTGCGTAAAAGTTACATTACGATACGCAAATGCGTTTTATAATGAAGATTTTTATAAGTGCAAAATATAAAAAATACTAATTATTAGTCTGTAAGCCTTGAAGGTTAATAGTTAATGAGTAGCTATCTAGCTAATATTCGCCTTCTTGGTGCAAGTGTGTGAATATTTGTTAAATAAAGGCATTTTATTATTATTATGTACTAATGTCCTCAAAACCCCGTGGCTATGCGTCATCGTGGTTGGGGCAAATCAATGATGCAAAAGTTACGCCTTCGACAATCCGTCGTATACTGTCAGTATACATTAGAGGGAGTGGAGCTATAGGAGACAAAAGTAGATACATTTAGGTCATGTAACATAGGGCAACAATTCGAATTGTCTTAAGGGGTTATATACGGAAATTAAAAAAAAATAATAATTTGTTCAAATTCAAAGAGAAAAATTAGAGTAAGATTTTAAAATACTGGATTAATACCAGACCAAGCAGACAAAACAGAAACATTCATGTTTCAAGTCCCGTCTCAGGTCGGTAAAGATCAAAAGGTCTCTGTTTTGTCTGTGTATTTGACAAGTTGGCGGCGCAGTGTGGACGCGTGTGCGTGCCAAAACGAGTTAAGCAGTAGGAGAAATAGTGTTACAGAAACGTTCAGTGTATTTTGCTTTATAATTTTCACGTAATTCTATTTTGATTTATTATGAAAAATCGCGGTAGCACGGTACTGCTTAACCGAGCGTGGCCTATTTCCAAAAACCAGCGGGCAGTAGCCCAATACGACCGATGCAGAACGCATGTTCTTTTTGATTTGACCATATTAGTGATCAAGTGCCAGGCCAGAAAAAGGGACAACTCTAACCGGCTAGCTACAACGGTGCATCCCCCATACGATCCGAAACCTAAAGGTAGGCGGTGCATGATTTATTTAAATATTAGAAAAATTCATGTTACGGAATAACTGGCCACTCAACTCTGCCAGACTATATGAGCTATTGATCTGTAAAATTGGTCCTTCGAGCCGGATCGTAATCAGTCGATAACATTATTTTTCTTATTTAATACAGATTTGCGCTTTTTTATAAATACAATTTTTTTTGCTCAAAAAAACCTATCTATTTGCTAATTTATGTTGACATAATTTTGTTTTCAAACAAAAAAAGAAAAATTTAATTTGACAAATTGCAAGGTTTCAGACATACCGATGCAACCTAAATTACAACTAGATGTGAGTATGAGCAAGCACAATGTAAACTTACCTTATCGTGAGTTAATAGGTTGCTTTATGTACATTATGCTTGGTTCTAGACGTGATTTGAGTTTTACTATAACCTATTTCAGCCAATTTTAGAACAGTTATTCAGAAACTCATTGGAAACATTTAAAAAAATGTGCTTAAATATTTACAAAACACAAAAAATTTTGGTCTGAAATATGTTAAAAGTGAAAATCCTGATATATGTTTAAAGTCCTATGTGGATTCTAATTTTGCAAATAGTATTATTGACAGAAAAAGTGTGACTGGATTTGTTGACAAATTGAATAACAATGTAATCTATTGGAAAACCAAAAAGCAAAATATAGTCACAATTTCGAGCTCTGAAGCAGAATATGTGGCTTTGTCTTGATGTGTTGTTGAAAATTTGTTTTGTCACAAATGTTGCATGAAATTTTAAAGATAAATATTTACCCAGAAGCTGATATGTTCACTAAAGCGCTCAGTAAAGTAAAGTTTTGTTCTTTTAGAAACTCTTTAAATATTGTAGAGTTAAAATAAATAAAACACTTGTTTTTTTTTAAATGTAAAAATAATAATTATTTTTGATATTATGTTAATTAACATTGCAATTGTCTTAAGTTACTGAAGTTATAATTTTGCAAGTTATCTTAAGATATTGAAATTTGTAAGTTTTTGTTAAGTGTTTTTTTTTTAAATTTAACTGGGAATTGTACGTTTAAAGTATTGAAGGGGGGTGTAGAAATACGGTATGCAACACGTAATACACTACTTTATACTCTTATTTTTATTAGCCATGGAACTGTATCTTTAGTTTGTAGTTCTGAACATGCCTGTCAATTGTAACCATAGTGACCGTTTTTGCTCGATATAAACCACAGCACACCCTCTAGCAGGCTAACTCTTCTATCAATTATCATATCTCAAGAACGATAAACATTTACCAGGATTGCCTAATCGGGCTGATTTGTCCGCCAGCTGTGTGACGTCACTGCAGTCCTTCATTATAACGTTGACCATATAAATGCATGGAAATAAAAGGAATTAGACAGTATTTTTATGATTTCTGTAATACTAACGTACCACTATTTGGATTTTTAAGATTAAACACTTATAATTTATAATAAATATTCTCATAAAATCGTTTTAATACGGCCGAGGACTGCAGTGACGTCACGTGCGATCGATTTTTTGGCGAACGTACGTCTTATGGGATTAAGCAATCCTGGTAAAATGTTTATTATTCTTGATCATATCTAATATATTAGTACTGGGCCCACCCGCTTCATGTTGCGAGCGCTAGTGTACGTGCAGCCCAGAACACAGAACTATACATAACAATACAAATTTTATTAATATTTTTGGAAAGTTGGGTTTTAAAGAAAACTTCGACGTTGTTCATCAAGTTTATATTAAATAAATATACATAAAAATATATAAATAAATAAGAAATATAAAAAATTAAATTTACTTTTTTCTCTTGATTCTATTTATATAGGATTTGTGTGCCTTACTTTTATTGGGTCAATGTAGGAGGCATTCTTGACCCTATTTAAATATTTTTCATATTTGGAGTATTTGCCTGCAGCTATTTTATTCACTTGTTTGCACCAAAAAAATATAGTGCATCTAATTATCAACCTGCAGGCTTTTTCTCCACGTGTAGATGGAGCTTCCAAAGACACCGTTTTGGATGATGGTACAATAACTGAAGTATCTGAAATCAAATAATTTTATTCACTTACAATATAACTTGAAGTTGTATCTACTTACCAGATAAAAGTAGAGTTGGGTATGCACCTGGTTTTAACTCTTTTTGAAATCCTGCGTTATGAAACTGCTGGTCAAAGTCAAAATGTTGATGACACACTCTATAATTGTCATAAAGTTGTTTTGGAGTGTCATAGTATTTTGACTGTTTTAAACGCTGTGTTATGTTATACTGTGATTGTCATGTCTAGTTGACATAAGGTAATTTTTAATAAGTTGTAATCTTACGTTGGTGTAATTTTTAATGCAATAAAACCTTCTTTAAGGTGTTAATACTTACTACAATTTATTGCATTAAAATATATATATTCAGTATTCATGGAATCACATCTTAAACCTCATCGTTTCGAATCAAATCCTGATACAAGCACAGCTCAGGCAGAATGGTTACACTGGTCTCAAACTTTTCAGAATTTCATAGAGTCAATGGATAAAGCTCCTTCCGAAGAAAACAAGCTGTGTCTGCTTGTCAACTATATCAGCCCTACTATTTATACATACATAAGTGGATCAAAGACTTATGAAGAAGCCATTAAGCTTTTTGAATGAGATTTTTATCAAACCGAAAAATGTCATATATGCTCGTCACAAACTATCTACACGTTCACAAGGAATAGAAGAGACTCTTGATCAGTTCATGCAGGCTTTGAAAATCGCCAGTCAAGACTGTAATTTTAGGTCGGTAACCGCCGAAGAAAATAAAAACGAATACATTAGAGATGCATTTATTTCTGGTCTAAAATCAAATTATATTCGTCAACGATTGTTAGAGAATGCCAACTTAACCTTAGAGCAAGCTTTTAATCAATCCAGGAGCCTAGAAATGGCTGAAACTCAGGCACAATCTTATTCGCAGATTTCTTTGAATTCAGTTTCTAAAATACAATCTAACACTAATAGTCTCTTAGAAACTAACTCCATGTCTATTGAGAATGATGCAAGCGCCTCACAGGTTAGTGCCATTAAGTCTAAGTGTTACTTTTGTGGTGGTGTAAGACATAAAAGGGAAAATTGTCCGGCCAAAGATGTGATGTGTCATAACTGCAAGAAAATAGGACATTTCAAGAAAGTATGCAATTCGGGAAAAACAAGTAAGTCTCAAGGTGTAGCAGCTGTAAACTTATGTGCTGCATCACCACAGGTCCTTTCTAAAGCAACTCTGCCTGCTTTGGTGAACAACTACAAATTTCACGCACTAGTTGATACTGGAAGCTCAGAAAGTTTTATTAATAAGCAGGTTGTCCAGGCTCATCGTTTTAAATGTTACAGTGGTAAATTGTTTGTATCAATGGCATCAACATCCATGAATTCGGAGATCAATGAATACTGTTTAGTAAAATTGGAATTTCTCGGGCATACTTACCATAACGTTAAGCTTTTTGTTATGGAAAATCTCTGTTCAGACCTTATCATGGGCCACGACATTTTAAAGCAACATTCTTCTCTAGAAATATCTTTTGGGGGTCAAAATGGTCCATTGAAGATCTGTAGTCTTGCTCAAGCAACCATTCCCCCTGTAAAAATATTTTCTAACCTTTCATCAAACCATAAACCCATAGCAATCAAGTCCAGAAACTATTCCCAAGAAGATTCAAAATTTATTAAGGAGGAGGTCAAAAGATTGTTACATGAAGGGATCATCGAGGAATCTCATTCTCCTTGGAGAGCTCAAGTGTTAATCGTTAAAGGAGATTCAAGAAAGAAACGAATGGTAGTCGATTATTCACAGACTGTGAACAGGTTTACAGAGCTCGACGCCTATCCTTTACCTAAAATAGAAGACATAGTTAATGAGGTTTCTAAGTACAAGATGTATAGTACCATTGACTTACGATCAGCTTATCATCAGATTCCAATAGCTGAAGAAGATAAACCATTTACAGGTTTTGAAGCAGATGGCCGCTTATTCCAGTTTCGACGCATACCTTTCGGAGTCACACAAGGGGTTCCTGCCTTTCAGAGGGTCATGGATGAGATAATTATTCGTGAGAATCTTCAAAAGACAAAGGCATACCTCGATGATATTACCATAGCAGGAGATGACGAATCTGACCACGAGCAAAATTTGATTGCTTTTCTTAATGCTGCTCGGAAGTATAATCTGACCATCAATACTGAAAAGAGTAAGTTTCGACAAACCGAGATAAAACTTTTGGGATATGCCATAACCTATAGGTCAATTAAGCCAGATCCAGACAGATTCAAACCATTATTGGACTTGACTCTTCCCAAAGATATTGCATCTCTTAGACGTACAATGGGCATGTTCGCGCACTATGCCAATCTAATTCCTCAATTCTCCGAAAAGATACAAGTTTTCAGTAACAATCATATTCTTCCACTTCCAGCCAAGTCGATTTCTGCCTTCAATCAACTCAAGAGTGATATATCGAATGCAGTAAAATCTCCTATAGAAGAGAATATTCCTTTCACTGTAGAAACGGACGCTTCCGACTACGCTATAAGTGCCATTCTTTCCCAGTCAGGAAGGCCTGTCGCATTCTTTTCAAAAAGTCTCAATAAAAGTGAAAAAGGCCATTCAGTCATTGAAAAGGAAGCTCAAGCCATTGTGGAAGCTCTAAAACATTGGCGACATTACCTAGTAGGAAGACCATTCTCTCTTATAACTGATCAAAAATCAGTCGCCTTTATGTTTAATAACAAGTCCTATGGAAAAATAAAAAATGAGAAGATCCAACGTTGGCGCTTGGAACTGTCTTGCTTTAAGTATGATATCATTTACAGACCAGGTAGAGAAAATACAATAGCCGATACTTTATCCAGAGCGTGTTCTATCACAGGATTGGGTCTTAAAGACATACATGATTCACTGTGCCATCCTGGTGTTACAAGGTTGTATCATTGGGTCAGATCAAAAAATCTACCATTTTCTATTGAAGAAGTAAGAAAAACTACTGCAAGCTGTCAGATTTGTGCCGAATTAAAGCCACGCTTTTGTAAATACCAGGGACACCTTATAAAAGCCACTAGTCCGTTTGAAAGATTAAACATCGATTTTAAAGGTCCGATGCCATTTCAGGGAAAAAATAAGTATATATTGACAATTGTGGATGAATTTTCTCGATTCCCTTTCGCCTTTCCGTGTGTGGATATGACTTCGTCAACGGTCATCAATTGCCTTCAGAAGCTATTCTACACATTTGGCATGCCAAACTATATACATTCTGATAGAGGCACTTCTTTTTTATCACAAGAAATTAAAAATTTTCTTAGTCGCAATGGGATTGCTTCTAGCTACTCTACTCCTTATAATCCAAAGGGAAATGGTCAAGTTGAGAGGTATAATGGGGTGATTTGGAAGACGGTATCGCTTGCCTTGAAGAGCCATGGGTTGGATAGCAGGTATTGGGAACAAGTTTTGGATGAAGCTCTCCACTCTATCAGAAGTCTCCTTTGTACCTCTACCAACGAGACTCCACACGAGAGAATGTTTCGTCATTCTCGAAAGTCATTCTACGGCCATTCTCTTCCCATATGGCTAACTAACCCTGGGCCAGTCCTTTTACGAAAATTTGATAGGCACAGCAAATATGATCCATCGGTGCAAGTGGTAGATCTTTTAGAAGCTAATCCAGAATATGCCAGAATTCGTTTTCAAGATGGCCGTGAATCAAACATTTCACTTAGACATTTAGCTCCAGTTGGTGACGAAATACCAGAAGAAAACGATGCCAACAACTACAAGAGGGCGATAGAGGATCGTAACCCTATGGTAGAAGAAGGATCAACACAACCACTACAGAACACAACACAGAGACTAGAAGTGTCAGCAGAGAATACTCTACAAAATCAAGAAACATCTTCTACTCAGGAATCATTACAAAGAGAAGACACGAAGGAGGAACCTACACATCAAGAGTTACCTAGGAGATCTAATCGGACCCGCTATCCACCAAGGCGCTTTCAAGACTATTTGTCAAAATAATTCCAGCGGGGAAGAATGTCATAGTATTTTGACTGTTTTAAACGCTGTGTTATGTTATACTGTGATTGTCATGTCTAGTTGACATAAGGTAATTTTTAATAAGTTGTAATCTTACGTTGGTGTAATTTTTAATGCAATAAAACCTTCTTTAAGGTGTTAATACTTACTACATGGAGTTTTCTCCTTTAACACAGGATTATTTATATTCTCCATCCAAATATTAATTAAGTTGGAATCCTTGGTGAAACGATGCCTCTTACTTGTTTGATCGGTACAACTAGGAACACAACACGTTCTTTTACGAGATGCCATGCTTATATTATACTAAAAAAAGTAAAAAATATTATAGTATGATATTGTACACTATATAATTATGAAATAATTGTTAACATTTAAATATTAACAAACAATACACAATACTTACACTGCTCTAATTCTCTTATAATACAGAACACAATTAAAAAGTTCATAAACTAAAATATAAAATTCAATAAACTGGAAGAAACTTTCACAAATAATAATAACTAATAAATCAATTAAACGATAATCAACGGAAAAAGCACAGGCGAAACACAATTAAAAATTCAAACGTTAACGGTTAACAATTAAAAATGAAATGACAAATCATGATTAGTTTATAAATATGTGATGACAGTTCACGTTTCCTCCGATTGGGCGATACTGTAACGTCACGCTACAGATACGCCTTCAAGTGGGTGGGCGCGATACAATAATATAACTTGGATACAAATTGTAAATAAGAGTTAAATTGCTAGGAGGGTGTGCTGTGATATAAACTTGATGTACTTTTACAAATATAACGAATTTTTCACGAACTTGTTTTAGTTTATCTACTACAAAATTCTGCATAAACCACAGAGCAAGCACGTCTACAACGCTACAAGGTAAGGAGAAATTACAAGATAAAAATAAAAAAAAACAAAAAGAACTCAGAAAGATAGGTTATTTATTAGCAAATGTCATTATTTTACTACAGGGCCCTTATTCTCATCAAGGAGTAAAAGTGAGAGAAGGGAACATTCGATCACACGAATAGGGAGTAGTCATATTTCTCTCGATCGGTCAAACCCGTATTCTGAACCAAGAGAAAGTGACTGACTTTGTTGCCAAATTTATTACAGACATTAGAGCTACTTAGTAGTTAATACATATGCAAAAAGTAGGCAACTGAAGTATATCCTATCTGTCAATTTTTGTTCTTTGTAGTGTTGTGTTTGAAGAAGTGGCACAGACTTATATATTCTTATTTTAAGATTAGTTATTTAGACATTGTACATTTGTCTTGGTGGATTATTAGCATCAGCTTCAGTTTGCAACATATTATGATCAATTTGGTTCACAACCATTAATTCCTCTATATCTGAATCCATTATAATTTATATTGATACTAAGTACGTGTATCTTATAGTAAATACCATAAATGTATTCAAAAATAAGTTAAAATATCAACTGCACTCAAACTGAATAAACACAATTGCAAAAATACCAAAAACCAAAGCTGAAATACCTATATAACAAAATTTAAACAAAGGTGATAGAAAAATAATAATTATAAACAACACAGATCGTACGACAATAACGACATATAAAATCTATGAAATTTAAAATTCGGCTTTACGCTTAGATAACTGCTTTACGGTTACGAAAGATCAATTTGTAACCACTGCGCATGCGATCCACTTGAAAATACCCGATTCTCTTGGTTTATAGTGAGAGAACAAATTCCATCGAAAAGTTGTAGGAAAGGAGTAGCATTCGAATGACTGAGAATAGGGTTAGCGTGATTTCGATAGAAAGATGGCGGACTTTCCTATAGGAGTAATCATATCCACTGGATGAGAATAAGGGCCCAGTTCGCAACCATGGGATCGCGTCAGTGCATAGATATTATAACCTAAAATGGATGTGCCCTGTCAATACACAGCGTATAAGGCTTTCCAAATCACGTGACATAAAGATGGCGTCTGTAGGCAAACCTTAGAACATAACACTGTCAAAGTCACAAACCACATAATTTGTGGCTCAGAACCGCAGGCACACAAAATAATTTTACATCATCCCTGTTTGATCTACTTGCACAACCAATCACAAGGCATGTAACAGAGATTTTTTCAACTTATAACGTTAACAAGTCCAAATAATATATAAAATCTATTTTATAAAGTCACAAAAACTATTTTCTCAAAACAATAAAAACTTCTACACCAAATTAAATAAAGAAAGCACTATGACAAAAATACAAAACAATACTATTGTTTGCCTA
Source organism: Ophraella communa (assembly GCA_035357415.1). Taxonomy (NCBI): domain Eukaryota; kingdom Metazoa; phylum Arthropoda; class Insecta; order Coleoptera; family Chrysomelidae; genus Ophraella; species Ophraella communa. The sequence goes on along the minus strand of CM068991.1, from coordinate 21,799,120 downwards.
CAGCCGCCATTTTTGACAGGTCGTTGGAAAGCCCAATACTACAATGTGTCGCACTAGCAGTGCGAGAGAGATGGAGATAGAACGGTGGCAAAATACGCGAGTTGGCAATGTAAAATAAATACAAAATTCAAATTAATTTTGTTCACTATAAAGTTATTAGGAAGTTTGGTTTGGAAATGAATTAAAATAACTTTTCCAAGCGTAAATATTTATTTTTGCATTTTCTCAACATAAATAAATGTAGAAATTCCACAATTAAATTATAAAAAATTAAGGGTTCAAAGAAAAACACAAAGTCGATCCCACAATTTTAATTTAATAATGAAAGTTACTTGCAACTAGTTTCGGTCCACAGGACCATCATCAGGCTAAAAATACAATACAATGTCAATTGAAAGGAAGACAGTAGTAAGACTTAATGTGATGGAAACAAAAATCAAGACTACAGTAAAATAGTTATTGTAGGTGAATTATCAACTTACAACTCATAAAATAGACAACATTAAATTATGTTAATACATATGAAAATCTCCAAAGAGATCACCGCATAGAAATATAAAACATGCAGCCAAAATGATAATATTGTTTAAGTTCTCTAATAACTTTTTTAAAAAAAATTTAATTATACAAAGCAAATCATAAGAAAATACAATATATTGTAATGATAAATCAACATTATTACTAATTGATACATCAAAACACGAGAAGAGTAAAGTACTTAAGAAAAATGAAGAAATATATAATATTGAGGGAAGTAAAGTAACAAAATACTGATCAAAAAAGTGAACACTATAAACATTTTAACTTGACTAAACAAAGCAATGCAAAATATAAAAAAATTTTAATTATTAAATATCAAATTTAAAAATTACAGACCTCTTCAAACTTACCAAGAATCATCAGGAGAAAAACCATAAATCTTGGAACATCAGCACTTGCAGACATTATTGGATAAGTAAGAAACATGAAAAATTGGGGAAAGTTGATAATTTTTAGTAGGCACATTTTACTTTTGTTTGTAATTGTATATAATTAAATTTATGACTAACGCAACATTTGTATATGTAATATTATCAGGTACAGGTACAACCGAAGTTGAAGGCTCAGCAGGTATTTCCTGTATAACTCTACATCTAGGGGATACTTCTACTAATGTAAAAAGCAAAAAGAAATTATTTGAAAATGAAATAAAAAAAGGCACCTATTACCCACCATTTACACTATAGTGGTTACACTTCTTAAAGGTCTTCGCGTTCTTTCCTTTTTCTTTAAATGAACGGGAAAATCAAAAATAGTTGGAACAGCGTCTTTTTTCAATCGAAAGCTTTCCATAACAGTTTGGTAGTAATCACTTTGAAGAAAATGTTTACTACAAAGAACAGCTGATGAATCGCTTGCTTTAAAGTTTTTTCTTCGTAAAGCCAAAATCCACTTTTTGCGATGATTCGGATCTTTAGGAAAACTAAAAATGGTGACATATTTTTGATAAGGCATCAAAATAATACAATTTCAAAATATATTCTCAAATTTTACAAACAGTTATGTACTTACTGGTGAAACTTTATATCAGTTCCCTTAATAAATCTAGTCGTGCAGTTGTAAGCTGAACATGATTTCACCATTTTTTTCTTTTTTAATTCAATACAGACGTATATAATTAATAAGTCTATGTATTCGCGATGTGAAAATATTGAATAATTTTTACGGAATAGCACATAGTGGAATAGTACGTTAAAAATTTAAAAAGCACAAAGCCCACTACTCACTTTTCGCGCTCCTTTTGCCACCGTTCTTTATCTATCTTTGTCTGGTTGCTATGGTCCCATACTATCTCTTTCTAAGGCACATACATTTTAGGTTATAATATCTATGCGTCAGTGATTAAGGTCAATTAATGTTTTTTATTTTGAATTTATAATTAATCCGTAAATATTTTTACTACTAAAACACAAAGCTAATGTTCTCTATAATGGAGGTGAAACAAGAACCACGTGATATTTTCTTGGAAGAACCTAAAGTGGAAGAGTACTTTCTGCCAAATGAAACAACCAAAGAAGAAATATGTTCTAATGATATGGACAATCAAGATAATGTTATAAAAAACAATTTGTTTTCAGTAAAACAGGAAATAGATCTTGAGCTATGTACAGATAATATACAAGAAACCTACTTCAAAACTGAAAGTGTTATTAACTTGATTAGTGATAATGAATCTCAGAAGTGCAACTCTACTCAACTAAAGTGTAGAAACCCGACAAGAAAAGGTATGATAAACACTACTTTTTATTATATTTTTAAGTAATACATCAGCCTATTAATAAATGATTATTGTTAATTAACTTCAGAGAATATGAATTGGATATAGGAATCTGGTAAAAAATAAGTGACTAATCAGTTTGGAAAATGTTTGCTAGGTTTATGTTCTTACTTATTTAATTTATAATCAGTTGAAATAATTACTAGCATGGTTAGATTGACATATTGCAGTTACATTTTGGTTTTTTAAGGTAGCTACCAGATGTTGATTAAGTAGTGTTAAGACTAGACCAAGTAAGGAAGTAATAAGACATAACAATATTAAAGCCTAAATGTTATATACACACCAATGACATTCAAATACTACATTTGTGATAAAAAGATTTCCTTGAAGAACTCAAAATAAAAAGACATCTAGCTGATCAACCATTTCATATTGTTAATGATTCTTTCCTTGATTCCTTGATTGATTTCCTTGAAGAACTCAAAATAAAAAGACATCTAGCTGATCAACCATTTCATATTGTTAATGATTCTTTAATTATTGTACATAGATAAGACATAAATACATTAAGTTATTGTAAAGATCGGCATGACATAGTTTTTCCTTGATTTTTCTATATCATTGCAAAGTTATACTGATCTTAAAGGGAAATACATCTAGGATAATCCCTTAGTTCTAACATCTAGGCTTTAATATTGTTATGTCTTATTACTTCCATACTTGGAAGTAGCCTTAATACTACCTAATCAACATCAGGTACCTAGCTACAAACAAACAAAATGTAACTTATGATGTAATTGATGATGTTTGTTGTAGCAAAACAGCTTTTATTAAGTTAAAAAGTCAAATTAAGTTTGGTTTTGGTGTTCTTGACAACACATTTGTTGCGCTTCTAGCAAGAAAGGCATTTAGGTTAGTGAAGTGAAAACATATACATAAAAATAAAGTAAAATGAGTGGAAGAAAAGAGTTTTATAGACTGCCATATTGGGCATGAATAGACTGAAAATATGCAGTAATAAAATTTGGGTATAACTTTAGTTTAAGAATTTGGAATTATGTACTTTTTTGTTGTTTTTGCTAAAAGAAGATACTTCTTTTGATCTTTGAGAAAACTGTTATATTATGTTGTTATCTGATTAGGAATAAAAAAGAAAAAAATTGATTCAAATCATTATTTTAATTTTTAAAATCAAGCAATTTAAAACATGATTTTAATCAACTTAACCCTGATATAAACCTTTTTTGTTTGTTTAATTACCTAATTATTAATTTAGATATTAATTAAGATGGTTAAAGTTCAAATTTTGAAAATATAGGTAAGAATGATAACCAACACTTTCTGTTCTCTAAAAGCAGGATCACTGAATGTAATAGAGCAACAAATATTAATAAGTACTGTATGTTTAAATATTTTAAAACCATATAGGATATAGGTATATGTTCATTAATAATATATTTTTAATAAAGAAGTTGTGGTTTATAATAACTTTTAGAAAAGTAACTTTTTATGAAAAATAGGTATTGGCACAGTTTGGGTCATCCCCTACAATGCAAGTGTGTGTCAGTATTTTATAAAAAAATATTAACTTTGTTAGTAGATATTTGATATTAGAACTTTAAGACTGTATAACCAAATACTTTGCATCAAAAGTTGTTTGCTTTAAAATACAAATTATAAAAATTTTGGAACATTGCTGCTAAAATTGTGTGTTGTTTTCAAAAGTGGTAACAGTGCATCTAATAGGTATTTACTTTACTTATGAATCAAAACTATAAGATCAACTCATGGTCTCATTAATGGTCCAGCTACACACAACGTTTTGCCTGAGAGCATGCCTGCAGAGACTTGTTTGCGCAGGTAAGAGCGTGGGTGTAGACGGCAAGACGGTATCGCACGTCGTATAAACATCGCGTCTATACGCACGCTCTTACTCTTAAAGTTCTAATATCAAATATCTACTAACAAAGTTAATATTTTTTTATAAAATACTGACACACACTTGCATTGTAGGGGATGACCCAAACTGTGCCAATACCTATTTTTCATAAAAAGTTACTTTTCTAAAAGTTATTATAAACCACAACTTCTTTATTAAAAATATATTATTAATGAACATATACCTATATCCTATATGGTTTTAAAATATTTAAAATATTTGTGTGTAGCCGGACCATAATATTGCATTTTCATTATAATATAAAACACTTTCTGTCAGCAATATTATTAAATTAATTGCTTTGATTAATAAGAATAATAAAAACTTCCATTTTTATTTAAAAATTGACTTTTTTAATTCAGTGACAGCTGTTTTGATAAAAAAAATCATTGATAGACTGACATATTGAACTTTGTTTTTTATTGATCTCAGTAAAATGGACTTTCCCAGAGTAAGGGTTATTACGCTTTGATTAATATCAGATGGTGTCCCACTGAGACAAAAAACTTGGTCGGATAGCCCTGGCAGCTAAGGCCAGGTTTTGGTTTTTTTTTTATGTTTGTTCCATTCATTTGTTGGTGTGGTAGTTAAATGATGTTTTATATTCATTATAGTGATATTCTTATACATAGTGTCCCATGACGTTTTGACACTCCGAATTCTCGAAAACTGTTCATATGACATGTATGAAATTTGGCATATATAAACAGTCGAAACTGATGCTATAAAGTGTGTAAAGTTTTTCCTGTCATTTGGGTCACGTGACCCCAACATAATTTTTTTTTAATGGGACAACTGGTATAGTATTAAAATTTTGGATATATCATTCAAAAACAAATTCAACAATGCCACACTTGTCATCAGTTCTTGCTTAAAATTCCCTAACAATAATGAATGACAACCTATATTAATGATACTATAGTTATTTATTTCACAGGCACCTAAACTTTTGAGTGCAAAATATTGCTTTAAAAAATTTATTTTATTTTATATTTTATAATAAATATAAGCATCAGTTTCAACTGTTTATATCTGCCAAATTTCTTACATGTCATCTGAACAGTTTTCGAGAATTCGGAATATTTATTAATTATTTAGTTAAACTATAACAAAAAGCTAACCAAAATTTACAAAATCAAGAAGTCACTAATATTTTTAAAATTAATACTCTAATTTTTTAATTTCCCTTTAAGTATTTGTGAAATGTTTCACAACCATAGAAAATATATGTTGCATAATGAATTATTTTTTTTACCAAATGTTTTTATATCCAAAATAAACCGTTTATTTTGTATTTTAGACAATGTATCAAGCAGGAATTCTACAAAATATTGGATTTTACAGAAAGGTATCTTAATTTGTGGGTTATGTGGAAATATGTACACCAGAAAATTTGAAATTGTATGGCATGTTATACTGCACCTTGTGAAAAAAAATAGATCTATCTTTCAGTCAAGTAACTTGGAAACAATGAAACGAAATATTAATTATGGACTAGAAAGTGAATTTGGCCAAGATATAAAAAATATGTTTTCTGCAAATACTCAAACTCATAATACAAGCAATATGGGAAAATGTGATATTTGTTTCAAGACTTTTAATCAATCAAGCAATTTAGGTAGTAGTTTTGTTATACACAATAGGCGCGTTCATGGAACCGATAATTCAATTGAATGTGAATTTTGTACAAAATCATTTACAGAGAAAAGTAAATTAGTTCATTCCACCCGCACACTCACGAGTGAAAAACCATTTAAATGTGAACTTTGTTTCAAATCTTTCTACCAATATGGCAGTTTGCATAGACATATGCTTATTCATACAGGCGATAAACCGTTTAAATGCGAATTGTGTTTCAAATCATTTACCCAAAAAAAAGATTTAAGTCGCCATAAAACTATACATACAGGTGAAAAGCAGTTCAAGTGTGAAATTTGTTTTAAATTATTTAGGGATAAAAGCAAATTATTTCAACATAAACGTATTCACGAAGCTAATAATCCATTTAAATGTCAAGTTTGTTCTAAATCATTTACAGAAAGGTCTATGTTAGTTTATCACATGAATACACACACGGGCCTAAAACCATTTAAATGTGAAATTTGTTTAAAATCTTTTAGCCAGAGAGGCAATTTAAAAAGACATATGCGTGTTCACACCGGCGATAAACCATTCAAATGTGAATTTTGTTCCAAATCATTTACCAATAAAAATAGTTTAAATTACCACACTAGTATCCATATAGGTGAAAAGCAGTTCAAGTGTGACATTTGTTATAACTCGTTTAGGGATAAACGTAAATTAGTTCAACATAAACGTATTCATGAAGCTGATAATCCATTCAAATGTCAAGTTTGTTCTAAATCATTTACAGTAAGATCTATGTTAGTTTATCACATGAATACACACACGGGCCTAAAACCATTTAAATGTGAAATTTGTTTAAAATCTTTCTACCAATATAGCAGTTTGCATAGACATATGCTTATTCATACAGGCGATAAACCATTTAAATGTTATTTTTGTTCTAAATCGTTTGGCCAAAAATCTAGTTTAAATTGCCACATACGAATTCATACAGGTGAAAAGTTCAAGTGTGACATTTGTTTTAAATCATATGGGGATAAAAGTAAATTACTTCAACATAAAGGTATTCATGAAGCTGATAATCCATTCAAATGTCAAATTTGTACTAAATTGTTTGCAGTAAAATCTATGTTAGTTTATCACATGCGTAGACACACAGGTGAAAAACCATTTAAATGTGAAGTTTGTTTAAAATGTTTTACTCAGCAAAGCAACTTGAAAAAACATATGCGTCTTCACACAGGAGATAAACCATTCAAATGCGAATTTTGTCCTAAGTCGTTTGTAGAAAAAGGTAGTTTAGTTCGTCACACTCGTACACACACCGGTGAAAAACCATTTAAATGTGAGACTTGCTTAAAATCTTTTTATACAAACAGCGAATTGAAGAATCATTTAATTGTTCACTCAGAGAAAAAACTATTTAAATGTAAAATTTGTTGCAAATCGTTTTCAAAAAACAGTGAACTTGTTAATCACATTCGTACACACACGGGCGAAAAACCATTTAAGTGTGAGATATGCTTAAAATCTTTTAGCCATGGATGCAATTTAAAAAGACATATACGAGTTCACACCGGCGATAAACCATTCAAATGTGAATTGTGTTCCAAATCGTTTACCCAAAAAAAAGATTTAGTTTACCACCTGAGTATCCATACAGGTGAAAAGCAGTTCAAATGTCAAATTTGTGCCAAATCGTTTAGACAAAAAAAAAGTTTAGTTAACCACACGAGCATTCACGATGGTGATAACAAGTATAGTATATACGGAGTTAATTCCAACACTCATCAAACTCTCATCTAATGAGACTGATAAATTTTCTTGTTACATAGAAAACTTTCCACATGAAAATGATAAGACCTGTTAGTGCTTATTCATCAGGGAAGCTCAGAGAAATGGGGTGAACGACACTATGTTGGTGGATAAAATCCATATTGAAGAGCCGGATCGTGAAGGCTAAGATACATAGGGAGTTTTTGGAGATCGTGATGTAGAGGAAGTGTCCGCAGGATGGGGTTCTATCGCCTCTACTGTGGAATAAATTAGCTCTGAATGAAGCTGAATAGTGGTGTGGCATGGAGGGTATGAAAGTAAACCCAACCAATACAACCCCTTCTATTTTCTCTTCTACAACCCCAGGGGGCCATTCCAACGTGAAGTTCAGTATCTAGGAGTATTCCTGGGCGCAATCCTCAACTGGAATAAACACCTAGGATATATTGACAACAAAGGCAAAGAAGCAACAATGGCCTCCCTTAGGCTGAAGTTGAATGGTTCTTGGCGGAAAACACCCCATCGAGGCCATACAATGATTAAAAATGTGATTCATGAACCACTGATTGAAATGGTGGTTGATGTCATGTCCTCAAAACCCCGTGGCTATGCGTCATCGTTGTTGGGACAAAGCAATGATGCAAAAGTTACGCCTTCGACCTCAGAGTAATAAGTAACAAAGAGAAAAATTAGAGTAACATTTTAAAATACTGGATTAATACTATAGTATACAAATACTATACAGTATTTGTCAGAAATAAAGAGAACGACATAACATCAGGTATTATTACAGATATTGATTGCTTTGATACTTTTGAAAGATACATTAGGCTGTGGTAGGAATCACCTGTTGCTAAAAATCTTAAAGTGATTGCTAACCTTTCTTTTACACTTAGAGCATTTCTAAAGTGAGTATGTCTTTTTGCAACTGCAGGACCAACAAGGCATATCAGATTCTCAAAATCTTCGGTGGACATTCTTAAAAAATTTTTGAAGCTTGATCGAATTTCATCACTTAGTCCAATATCATCTGCGCACAGCTGAACTAACAATTTGTCTATCGAACAATTTTCTCGCTTTTTTAGGCTTGGTCTAATCCAAAAACGTTTGGGTTTTCTTTTAGCAGCCTGGGATGATGATGAGAGCAAAAAAAACAACTTGCGGCTAGCAATAAATCTTCAGTTTCACTTTTCTCTTGATTAAAACGCCACATGGTTAACCAACACTAATCACAACAACAATGTCACCAACTGAATTTTGTTTTTATATTTTGTTGTTCTGTTGTGGACAGTTTGTCTCAATTTTGTTTTGTCTTTTGATGACAAATTTTGTCGCCGGTTTATCATGTTTTTGTTTCAGAATTGTGTTTTCGTTTTGTCTGCTTGGTCTGGACCCGGCATTAGAACCACATTGCTGTTTATTGTAATGTGATTAATAGCTTGAAATAACCAATGCCAGTTAGAATTAAAATTTTGTTCTTTCAAGAATTATATTTGAAAATTTATAAAATAATACACAAATTGGAAGTGTATGCTATTCTTACTGCCATATTAAAATGTTAATACAATATTGAGTAACCTGTAATTTTTGTATTCAATTAACTTAATTAACTACATTTACATATTTAAGCAAATATGTAACAGAAAATTTTTAATTTTTCCTATGATTATGAAGAAGGTGAATAAAACAACAATATATATGTAAAAAAGTGTATTAATGATGTTTAAATAGAAACAATTTTAAATATGTGTATCTAATTTTATCTTTAGACCTATCTCTTTATTTAATACCCATGCGCAAATATTTTTTAATTTTCCCCTTCCACTACTGGTTTCCATGGAACACAATGTATTGCTACCCAGGAATACCACTACTTAAATGAAAAACTTGTAGCTGTCAAAAGCTAGTTTCTATTTGCCGGATAGACCCGGCAGCTAAGGCCATACACCACAAAGAAGAAGTTTCAATTTTTATTTCGTTTATTTTTATTAGTGCGTATAACAATAAAAATACTGCGAAGGTCCAAAAAAAACAAAATACAGATCCACTCAAAATAAACAATGAACTAACCTCTTGGTCTTATGTATAATATATACGGATTGATGGGCTTGTATGTATGTATGTATGAGTTAGGGGTGATAATTACACTGCGACCTATAGGATCTATTGTGTCCCCCCTTACTTGCCATGTTCTGATATTTTCTCAGACCTATAGCAGCTCTTCGAGTCCTATTTTCCGGAGGAAGTTTAGGACATCGTCGGGCTTCAAATCAGGTAAATCCCCTTCCTCTATTTCATGTGCTCCTAGGTATCTAGCCCTAGAATTTTGCAAGGCAGGGCATTCTGAGAGTATGTGTATTGAGGTTTCATCCTCTTCCTCACAGAATCTGCACTTTGCTTCATCTGCTAACCCTAGTTTCTTCATGTGGCTCCTTAACCGGCAATGCCCGGTTAATATTCCCGTTAGAATTCGGAGCCTTTTTTTACTGAGACTGAGGCAACTAAGAGATCTCTTCTGGTCATAGTTCCCCAGTAGTATATTAGATTGCCTCAGTCCTTCCAGCTGATTCCAGTACTTGGATTTTTCCTTATCCATTTCTTCCCTTAATTTTCCTAAGATTACTCTACTGCTGATCCCACAAGATGGTTCTGGTCCCAAATGTGGGGTTTCAGCTCCTTTTTTTGCCAACTTATCTGCTGTTTCGTTCTCCTCTATTCCTATGTGTCCCGGGACCCATAGGAGGGTAACAGTGTTCTTCTGGCCTAGTTCATGGTAACTTGAATGTGCCAAGTGCTGGATTATATCAGTTTAATGCTGTCAGTATGAATGATACAAAAGGGAAACATATGGTAATCTCTTACTTGTGGTTAATCCAGTTGCTGAAGAGGTAGCAGTTATGAGCAAGTCTAGAGAAGGAGCTCCTACTTCTAATGAGCGCTTAAACAAAGCAATCACATGCAAACAAGGTGTGCAGCAGGGATGTGTAGGTGTGTAGTGTTGTACAGTAGAAGTAAGCAGCCCCCAGTTAGTTAGTGCAGGTGCCAAAGCCAGAAGTGGAAGAATGAAGTGAAGAAAAGCAGATTTAGAAAAAAAATAAGCAGAAGTAGGTCTTATAAAGCAGGAAGAGGTTTTTGGCCTAAAAAGAAATTTACAAATTCAATATTTTTATTTGAAATTTAAGCTTAATCCCTTATGGACTTACCGGAGGTGAAATGTGGCCAATAAGTGAGAAAGACTGGATCCAGATCCACAATTAAGTGTATTATGTAACTATAACATTGTAGTGATCCTAATGTCTTCTATTATTTTTGTTTTTCTTGGCATAAAAATCCGAAATAAAATTCGAAGTTCAAGAAACCATGTGCTTCATTCAGAACAATGCCAAGAACAAAAAAAGGAAACCGGTTCAAAGTACAAAATTAAGCCTGGTAAAGTGTGATTTTTATTAAAATTAAATGGTTGAATTGGCACTTCTGATTTGACTGAAGACTAGAAGAAGAGGCCCTCTTTTAACCTATTGAACTTTGACATTAAATTTTTTAATCTAAATAAACAATGTTTACCTATTTTTACTGATATTTAATCAATTATTTTGGTTGTGTGTAGTTATTTTATATTTGTGTTTCTATTTTATTAAAGAGAATGGTAAGGTATATTTTATTAACTTATATCTAAAATTATTAATTAGATGAACAATCAAAAGATTTAGATAGATTAAAATTAAGGTTATAAATAACTTTAGTACCTATAGAGAAAACCTAAACAACTAAATGAATTTATGATCAAATTTATTTTTAAAAACGAACCGTAACAACACTACTATTTTTTGGTATAGCAAACATTTAACATGTCTATCGCCATGCTACCTGTCTTTAGTTTACCTTCCTTACGAACCCTAAAATCAACCCCTAATCACCGTATATTAGACATTCCCTTACCACCGCTACCGAACCTACCCTTTACAATAGGAAGCACCTGAAACAAAACCCTTAAAACAAACTGATATAAAAGATAAAACCTTCGGATAACAAGGCTTTATTCAACTTTAAAATATGTGGTGCATTAATATAGAAACTTAGAGCATATATACCAACGTAGAGACAGCGTCCAAATGAGCTTTGTTTTGTATCAGGGAGGGAAAACAAATGTCATATAGTGTCCAGCAATCTCATTGGTCCGTTTTGAATTTGCGTGTCAAGTCGAATTGTCACATATGCCATTATTGTCAATTTGTTTTGCATCTAGAGTTATTTTTACAATTTAATAGTGTTTGGATATTACTTTTAAAGCAATTTTTTAAATTAATTTGAGTATATATTATATGGTGAGAGTTTGACTGATTTGTAAATATAAATATGAAAATGAATTATCAAGGTCGTTTTACAAGTTAATATGCATTAGCGTCTGTTACACTTGTTAAAAAATAAGAAAAAGCATAAAGCAAATATATCACCATATTATTAAGAATACTGAAAATTTAGAAATATATGCAATAAATTCAACTTTCTATTTTATAAAATATCTTATGATTCCATGTAAATAAGTAATTAATATTAATACTTAAATTCAAGTCTAAAAAATATTTTTTATATTTTGCACTTATAAAAATCTTCATTATAAAACGCATTTGCGTATCGTAATGTAACTTTTACGCACGCAAATTTTTGTTTTAAATGGTTGGCGACATGAGTGAAGGCAAGACTATTGACAATGACATTTGTGGCTAATAGCAATTTATTAATTTTATATTGTTCTTTAAGAAAGTATCTGTGAATATGAATATAATATTTTACTTATATAATATATTATTATTGGTATATTATTCATTTTAAAATATTTTAAAACATTAACATTTGATAATCTAAATGTCAAAACTGTCAAATTTTATAAATTACACAATGCTGCCGACATACTTTTTAAAATAAAAATTTTCGTAATTACATAAAAATACAAAATTAATTTAAAAAATGGTAAAAAGGGCAAAATATAAAAAATATTATAAACAACTTATTTCATATGGCTGTTGTGAAACTCGTTCTTTAAAAAACTCATCGCTTCGCGATTCGTTTTTTAAACTTGAACTCGTGTCATAACAGAATTCCATATGAAATGCGTTGTTTAATATACTATTTTATATTTTGCACTTATAAAAATCTTCATTATAAAACGCATTTGCGTATCGTAATGTAACTTTTACGCACGCAAATTTTTGTTTTAAATGGTTGGCGATATGAGTGAAGTATCTAATGACAAGACTATTGACAATGACATTTGTGGCTAATAGAAATTTATTAATTTTATTTTGTTCTTTAAGAAAGTATTTGTGAATGTGAATATTATCTTTTACTTATATAATATATTGTTATTGGTACATTAGTCATTTTAAAATATTTGAAAACATTAACATTTCATAATTTAAATGTCAAAACTGTCAAATGTTATAAATTACACAGTGCTACCGACATACTTTTTAAAATCAACATTTTCGTAATTACATAAAAATAATAAATTAATTTAAAAAATGATAAACAACTTATTTCATATGGCTGTTGTGACACTCGTTCTTTAAAAAACTCATCGCTTCGCGATTCGTTTTTTAAACTTGAACTCGTGTCATAACAGAATTCCATATGAAATGCGTTGTTTAATATACTATTGTTACATGTTTCAAAATGTATTATAAAGGTATTAATTTTAAACCCCCTAAAAATGATACGACACTGGCTGTAGTGTCTGACAGTTTCCCCTCTAATACAAAACAATCACTATTGCTTGCTGTCTCTACGTTAGTATATATGCTATGGCGAATTGTGACCCTTAGGGGTGAGCCACAATAGGCCCTAGTTGGCCGCAGTGGAGGGGTGGGAAACGCCCCGCTCACATTGAACCTAACCTAACCTAGTATATATGCTCGAAGATAAGCATTCAAATCTGAACAACTGAAAAGTAATTTTTATAGTTGTAGTATAGTGATCCGGAATTTAGTGGCTGAATTATTCTGATGTGTTTTCCGTCAATGGCACCAATGCAATGTGGGAAATTGGTGTTTTTTTAAATCCTCTTGCAATGCTTTCCCAATCATTTTCTGTAGTAGGTAATATTATAAATTGTCTTTGATGTTTGCATATAGCGTCACACACTTCTCTAATTATTGTACATATTGTTGTATAACCGAGTCTGTAGTTGTAATATAGTTCCATAAATGTACAACCTGTTGCAAGATACCTGCAAAAAAAATTTATAAGTCTAACTTAAAATTTACTTTCAGCTGTTGCATTACAAAGAAAGTGGAAGAGTATCCGCGGCTGCTTCACAAAGGAAATTGGCCGCCAAAAAAATGTTAAGTCTGGATCTGGCGGTGAATCATGTAAAAGTGAATATATCTACTTTAAACAGCTGCAATTCTTAAAAAAATGTTGTAGCTATAAAGGAACCTGAACACGTTGCTGATGAAGAACCTGCGGAGAACTCTGAACCAGATAGGCGTAAAAAAAAGGCCACTACGTGTCCCGAAGATGATAAATTCCTTGAAACTCTGCAGAGAAGCATCGAGACGAGAGAAAAATTTGACGAAAAAAATGATGACAAATACAGGTTATTTATGTCGTCTTTGTAAAGTACCTCCAGAAAGAAAAATGGATACGAAAATGAAGATAATGTCTATACTCGACAACGCAACTAAGCCTGTATATTACCCCCAAAGCTCATGGTCGCAATCCCAACAAATGCAGCAGTCTCCTTCAAGCTACCATCCTGGATATTCTACTCGTTCCGGAGGATCTGAAATGCCACACACCTTACATGCACCTTTGTCGAATTTGTCAAATTACTCCGACGAATCGACCATTTTAGACATGTATGATTAAATTATAAATATATGCTTACCTCAATGTCACAAATAGTTTTTCTTCAGGACTTATAGATTTTCTTAATATTGTATCTTGTTTAGTTAAATCATTCCGACATAAACTCAGTAATTCATCAAATGATGTTAGTGACATCCTAAGACAATTGAACATTTTTTCAGGGTATTTTCTTAAATCTTCATAGCGTTTGAGAAAAACACCGCTTTGATTTCGGTTTGATACAAACGGATGTACCCATATTTTATTCTTTTTTCGTTTTATCTTTTTGCGACGCTGGTAATAATATAATAACAGTGCAGTAATTTCCACGTCCATTCCTGACTGTGTCGATAAGAGCTTTTATTCGGGTTTCGTTTTTTGGACGGTTTGAGAACGATTTGCTGACTGCGCACAACTGGATGTGCAGTAGACTAAATCCAAGGACTATTTATGTACGGTTTGAAAACTATCAACAAATGAAAAAACCCGAACGCCTTATTTTTTAATATCTGATACAAAAAGTAAATTATTTTGTCCACAAACCTAAAATGTTGGATAAACTGTTCATCACTATATAGGGGTACTGTTTCATCGGCATAATTCTCATTTTTTTACTTTTTTCAGTTATAATTTGGGTAAAAAATATTTGCTACCATCTCCAATCCATCATCATTTGATGATGAAAAAGATGAGGATGAATCTGACGAGAATTCTGCCAATAAATTCATAATAATATACTCAATAAACTAAAATACCAAGAATAATTTGAATTTAAAATGCACACTACAAACAACAATGACTGAGAAATGACCAAGCGCATGTGTCAACTAAAATTATAGAATGGTTCGAAAACCGTACAAGAAAAACCCGAACACAGGATTTTTTAGTGCACAGAATCCTGACAGTTTGAAAACAGTAATCAAGTAAACCCGAACAAAGCTACAGAAATAAATGTATTGGCGACGCGATTGGGCGACTCAGTCTGGCGACGCAGGGACACCAGACGTAGCCATGGCAACGTTGCCATGGCATCTCGGTGAGGTATGGCCCTAATATGCTCGAAGTATAGAAATTGAATACAAATACTGACATGAGAATAATAAACAAAGTGACAGACGTAAATATCAAATAGGTAGAACATAGACTAATATAAATTCGAGGAGTGCGGATTATGACACTAAAGAGTTCATATCATATCACAAACGCAACCATCCAACGTCAACCCTCCTCTATAAATTAGGTTACACCCTCTACATTGTTCACTTTTCTCGACAAGAATAAGACTAGCCAGTCGAACAGCTTATCACCTGCAATTTATAATTCATTTTGTTGGGCTGTACACATAAGGTCGTTTGTACGGAAGGACACGGCAAGACTATCGCCAAGCAGTCCATCTTTAACCAAATACCCTAGCAGTTCTTTTTTTGTGACGTAGACGTAACAAATTACTGTAGCAGTTCTTTCATGTGACGTAGACGCAACTAAATACCGTGGCAGTTCCAACACCACTAATATACTATTATATCATTGGTTCGAAGGGTAGCAGCTTGCTGTGGTAGCGACCACATTTGGTACATTACTGATGGGGAAACTAGTGCTGGTGTATATGGGGTAAAACCCAGGTAGAATCATCTACCTATCACGGGGGAAAAAAATTGTATACAAACATTTTTTGCTAGTTAAGGTACTCGTACATTTCAGCCTTTTTCCTGCAAGTCTATTTTGAATTGCTAGCAAATTTTGACCATGCCTTCGTACATTGCCGCAACTTTTGAGAGTTTTTTTTCGTCATTTGACAAGTGTTGTCAGTTTCTGAATATTTGAGGTTACGTTGCCTTTAATTTAAAACATGGATTTTTATAGAAATACAAACTGTAAGTACACACGAACTTCGGAATAAATATATAGATATTATCATAAAATACTTCAATGTTTATTATGCTTATAGGACAACAGGATAGAATCAGCTGACGTAAACTGACATTTCTGCCAACATAGATTTTGGGTTGTTAGATCAAAATTCCCTAAAAACAGGCGAGGTTGCGCGGATTTGACCTTGAATAAATAGAAATGGTTCTATACTTTTGTGCGCCTTTTTGTTGCAGTCAAAAGTCTGAAACGCATGCGCAGTTGTTTCACAAAAAAAGCTAGCAATAGAATTGCGAGCAAAAGGCTGAAATGTACGAGTACCTTAATTTACGTCATAATTCCGGTAAACGCATTTTTACAGTACGAGTCGAAATATTTAGACGAGTTACTGTAACAGTTTCCCGGTCGTATGTCGTAATGCGTTTTATTTCATACTTCAGACCTGTTTTATTTCATACTGCAGACACTAAATCTTATGATTAATAAAACAAAAATTGAAAATATGATCATCCAAGATGGAAACGCTAGTTTCTAAGGTTACTGTTTCTGGTGTTTGTTTTGTTGACTTTTGTGAAACGAAATGTCAACAGACAAAATTTCGACAAACAATAACATTCCCGAAGATGTTTTGCGTAAATATAATGAAGCTGCCGACTCTCTGATTCCCACAAAATCATCAGAAAGTTACCATAACGAATATAAACAGTTTTGCGACTGGAAAAGGGTAAACGCAGTCAGTGAAATCAATGAGGAAATAATGCTGACGTATTTGTTTAATTTGGTAAGTTGCATATAATAAATAGACCTCTAACTTTAGGCTCTAATCAGCAAAACGTGTACGTAATGTTTGACAATTTACATGACAACTTAACAACTACTAACTAGAATAAAACATGGTAAATCAAATAGTGTAAATATATAGTACATTCTCCCCCGGCTAATTTATGTTGTAATCAGCTAAATATTTTGGAGGTCGACGAGTTCGTATTGGACGAAGAACTTCCGATTGCTCTTCAATTATTGTCTCAGGAAAATCAACTGGTGTTTCCTTAGAAATGGGATGAGATAAATTTATATTTTCAGATGGATCAGAAGTTTTCAAGTTTTCTTTGGGAACAACATCTGTCTTAAAAGAAGTTTCCTGAAAATCAATTGTCTTTAGGTTGTCTACTTCCGGAACAATATCTGTTATATTCTTTAAGGAAATATCTCCTCTAGGAGCCTAGTGTTTTAATGATACAGTTGACTCTCTTCCATTTTCATGACGAGCTAAGGCGTACTCGGGATTTGCTTCTATTAAGGTAACTTCTTCCACCAATGGATCGTATTTAGTATTACGAACAAACTTTTTGAGAAACACAGGATGGGACGGACTTAACCACGAAGGTAAGGAAACTCCATACGTTGCCCGACGTAAATGGTTAAACATTCGCTCATGTGGGGTACAATTTATCTCAGTACAAAGTAGAGATCTGATTGAATGCAGAGTATCTGGTAAGACTTCTTCCCATCTTTGTATATCTAAACCTTTAGTCTTAAGAGCCAGATTTATATACACTTCCATATAATACCATTATATCGTTCGATTTGCCCATTTCCTTCGGGGTTATAAGGGGTAGTCCTACTCGTAGCAACGCCTCTTGAATGAAGGAAGTTTACTAGTTCTTCAGATAAAAATTGTCTTCCCCTGTCCGAATGGACATAAGCCGGCGTGCCAAACATGGAAAAAATTTCAACTAGACAGCTTACCACAGTAGAGGCGTTCATATCTTTACAAGCGAATGCAAAGGGAAATCTAGAATACTCGTCTACAGCCGTAAAAAGGTATTTCTTATTATTCGAACTTGGTAAAGGTCCTTTAAAATCGATGTTTAAACGTTCCAATGGAGAGGTAGCTTTGATTAGATGAGTATTCTGAGTTTTGTAGAATCTGGGCTTTATTTCATTGCACACAGGACATGACTGTACCATATTTTTAATCTCTTCTAAGGTAAAAGGTAAATTTCGTTTTCGGACAAGATGATACATACGGGTTATTCCTGGATGACAAAGAGATTGATGTAATAGATATAATTTATCACTATGTGTTGTTCCGCAGATTCTTGAAAACGCGTCTGCTGCTTCGTTGGACCGCCCAGGGCGAAATATAATGTCATAACTATAGCAAGATAATTCTAATCTCCATCGTAAAATCTTTTCGTTTTTTATTTTACTGGAACATAAATGACACATCTTTTTGATCCATTATTAATTTAAAATGCCTACCTATCAAAAAGTGCTTCCATTTTCTAATAGCTTCCACAATAGCATATGCCTCTTTTTCTATAGAGGATTTTGTTTTTTCTGAGCCCGTGAATATCTTTGAATAGAAAGCCACAGGACGTCCTCCTTGACTAAGAGTAGCTGCAGGGGCCACTTTAGAGGCATCCTTTTCAATAACTAGGATTTCATTTTCTGATACAGTCCACAGTAGAGATTTAGCTAAGTCTTCTTTTCAAGAATTAAATTTTTCAATTTGCATCTGCCGACATTGGGAAACTTTTACAATTTAATCAGCAATTGTTAAAGCATCTGCAATGGATAAATATTTGCGTCCCGAGAGATTTGATATAGATATAAAATCATCGAACGCTTCCAAGGAATGGGGGCATTGGTACAAAACTTTTCAAAATGTCTTGGAAAGCACGGGGGCCGAAGATAACATCAAACTGAAACTGCTGACTAACTATGTATCTCCAACAGTATTTGAGATTATTAGCGAATGTAAAACTTACGAGGAAGCTGTTCAAGTCCTTGAAAATGCTTATAATAAACCAATAAATGAAATCTACGCAAGACCTGGTGAGTCGATAGACCAATACTTTCAAGCTCAATGCTGGAGCGGAACTTTCCGTTCTCAAAAGACATGGAGGATGGAAAAGTTCCTCCGTGGCAGAAAAGTATATTGAGGATACGTTGGAAGGAAAGATTAAAGTGGCTAAAAGATCCAGGAAGGAGAAAGTTTTGTGCAAGTCTTAACTGAGAAATCTAAAGAAATTATTAGTACAAGTTACAAGTGCTTGCTCTAGTTCCACTCTCCACGATGGTTTACCGAAAGTTGAAATAACTGGGAATACAGATTGCACAATTCATGTTACTTTTAATGTTTGGATTTTCTTTAATTACATGTTTATTAATTTTGTATTGTTTTCATAATAAATTGTTTGATTCTTGCCTCATTTCATTAGAGTCCGGTAAAAATGTTACCGGACTTTTATTTTATATATTTTAGACGGTAAATAAAAAAGTAAGCTAGATAATAACCTCATAACTATAGATATACTAATAAAAACGTATTGGAATATGTTTAGAAAATAACAGTAGGGGGAGTCCACGATGCTAAATGGAGATTTAGTCGAGCGTCATATTGGGGGCGTTCAGCCGAAAAAAGTGATTGACAGCGCTGAGAAATAAACAGAAACAGTTTTCGGCTAGGACACGTTAACCAAGCGGTGGCACAATCTGCCATTTTGTAATTGAAATTATGTCCCCCCAAAAAATTATTAAATAAGTTCGCAAAGGTGGAATTTGATGTTTCTGTCATACTATATACTATTTAGTATGTTTTTTTTTCTTATGGAGTTCATTCTGCAATTTTTGGCTTACTGACATACATAGTCTTAGATGGGTTTCCTAGGCGTTGGAATGAGAGAAAATTATTTTGAAGCCCTGGATGACCTTAGTTTCTTTCGTCGCTTCCGCCTCACGAAACCAACAAAGGAAGATCTTCTTGAAGAGGTTGAAGCTCTAACTTATGATAATAGGGTGTAAGCATGATATAAATATACAAGGTATGATATCTAGCGGTTCAAAACTCGTCCGATCTGCGCATGTGACGTCATTGGTGATATTATATAGCGCGTTTCAATGTTAATATATAGGAATTTGATATTTACTTAGTCAATTTATTGTTTAAAACTCTTGGTTATTCAACATTATTTATCGAAACAAAATTCAATTTAGTAAATAGAATTGTGAAACCTGATGAAGAAGAAAAAATATTCAAAATCCAATCAGGGCCCTTATTCTCATCCAGTGGATATGATTACTCCTATAGGAAAGTCCGCCATCTTTCTATCGAAATCACGATAACTCTATTCTCAGTCATTCGAATGCTACTCCTTTCCTACAAATTTTGGATGGAATTTGTTCTCTCACTATAAACCAAGAGAATCGGGTATTTTCAAGTGGATCGCAGTGATTGCAAATTGATCTTTCATAACCGTAAAGCACTTATCTAAGCCGAATTTTAAATTTTATAGATTTTATATGTCGTTATTGTCCTAGGATCTGTGTGTTGTTTATAATTATAATTATTTTTTTATATTTTGCACTTATAAAAATCTCCATTATAAAACGCATTTGCGTATCGTAATGTAACTTTTACGCACGCAAATTTTTGTTTTAAATGGTTGGCGACATCAGTGAAGTATCTAATGACAAGACTATTGACAATGACATTTGTAGCTAATAGCAATTTATTAATTTTATATTATTCTTTAAAAAAGTATTTGTGAATATGAATATCATCTTTTACTTATATAATATATTATTATTGGTGTATTGGTAATTTTAAAATATTTGAAAACATTAACATTTCATAATTTAAATGTCAAATGTTATAAATTACACAGTGCTACCGACATACTTTTTTAAATCAAAATTTTCGAATTTACATAAAAATAATAAATTAATTTAAAAAATGATAAAATGGCAAAATATAAAAAAATATTATAAACAACTTATTTCATATAGCTGTTGTGACACTCGTTCTTTAAAAAACTCATCGCTTCGCGATTCGTTTTTTAAACATGAACTCGTGTCATAACAGAATTCCATATGAAATGCGTTGTTTAATGTACTATTCTATCAACTTTGTTTAAATTTTGTTATATATTTCAGCTTTGGTTTTTGCAATTGTGTTTATTCAGTTTGAGTACAGTTGATATTTTAACTTATTTTTGAATACATTTATGGTACTTACTATAAGAGACACGTACTTAGTATCAATATAAATTATATTGGAATTAGATAGAGAGGAATGAATAGTTGTGAACCAAATTAATAATGATATGTTGCAAGCTGAAGCTGATGCTAATCATCTATCAAGACAAATGTACATTCTAATCTTAAAATAAGAATATATGTCTATATGCCACTTTTTTAAACACAACACTACAAAGAACAAAAATTGACAGATAGGATATACTTTAGTTAGAGGGCGTGGATTCTGAGTAGACCTGTGACGTCAACCGCCGCAGTACACAAATTTGTGTTTGAAAATTGTCCTATTAACTATACCACAGAGTAATAATACAAATCAGAGTATCGACTCAATATGGAGGGGGTAAGAATCCATTTCAGGTATCGCCATGACACTTTGGGAGTATCCATAGCCGTCGCCGTTAGTTTTGGTTAAGGTAGGTACTTGGTTGTATGCATAGAAATATATATACTTGAAGTATATATATTTCTGTGGTTGTATGTCAATAAATCAGTGGTAGCGTTTGTATTGTGTGGCATAGTCTTAGACTAGGAAAGAGAGAGGACAGCGCATGGCAATGAAGACCTTATGCGTGTGAGTGAAGCCAATTTTCAAACGTTTGGTGGCAAACAAATTTGGAACGTCGAATTGTATTTTTTTAGTTTTTTTATTAATTTTCACCTTTTTCAATAACCTGAATAGACATTTTAAAATGGTTAATTGTGTAGCTTATAAGTGCAACAGTCACAGTGCTAAAAAAGAGCAAGGAATTTCATTTCATAGGTAAAAAGTATTTTACAACTATTTCCTTGAAATTTATTTTTATTAATATTACAGCTTTCAGGTAATAGATGTTTAACTAAATCACATATGTTATGTATGATAACTTAAATTAATTGTACATACATTTTGAAAATTGTTTTCATTCAGTTTTAAAGATTATTTTTCATTTAATTGTTATTATTTGCTCATAGATTGAATAGTTTTCCAGTGGCGTGGAACAAAAACATATATTTAAAATAGATAAAATTGATTAAAATTGTAATATTTCTTAAATAAATATGTTTTAAAATGATTGTTGTTTTTTTTTTGGAGCAGTACATATTTAAAAACTTTTTTAAATTAGATTTGTAACACGAAATAATGAAAATGATTATTTAATAATTTATTTAATAATCGTATAAGAAAAATCGTATGATACGCCTATGTCAATATTGTCCGCCATTAGTTTGGTGGTAATTGGGTTACACAAATTCATTCCAATGCGCAGTCCTCTCTCTTTCCTTGTCTAAGGGCATAGTGCATTAAACTATTTAATTCAGGTACAGACAACTGCGAAGGAAATGCGGAACAAATGTTACTTACATTAAAAATTCTATTTTTCTAAACTTTCTGAAAATAACAATTATCTCAACAATAAAGAAAAATTTCAAGTACGGGTTTTATTTATAATAACAATTTTTTTAGTACTACCCTGAGCTTATACCACAAAACAGAATATTAGTTACCACAAAACAGACTAACCAATTTTCTGTTTTGTGGTTTATACTCCCAAAAAATGGCCGCTCTGGTCTTATAAACATCAAAGGTGCCGACAGCGAGTCGATACTCTGATTTGTATTATATACTCTGTGACTATACCTTAGACCATATACAAATAGACTGGCTGTGACGTCATTTTTCTGAACAACATACTGAAGCCAATATTATCTCTCTTTGTCGCATGAAGTTCGTGGAGCTACGGGATGAGGTGTGTGGGCAGTACTGTTTACAAACAACAAATACCAGCGGCGCAAAGGTCTTTTAATAGGTACCCACCAAAGGTTTAAACTCTAATCAAAATTCTTAAATCATAACTTTAATCCAAAATTAATACAACGAAAACAATAACACAAATAGTTTATGAACAGGGTAAGATTAATGTTTACATATGATTCGCAATGTTCCATGCTATAAGAGACAGTGCAGTCGAAGATATACGAAAACAACCGAAGAAGTTTTATTCAAACGTGGATTTGTTTGTAAACATATAATTATAGAACACAATATAAAGTTATTTTGGCTTCACAACAAGGACAAAAAATTGACGTCTATTTGTATATGGTCTAAGGACTATACTAATAATTGCAGCCCTTACTGATTCATTCTGGTCAGTCCGCCGTTTACGTCGTATTATCTCTTTGAATAGCGCAGTAAATTTTGCTTATTTTTAAATTATATTATTTAGTTTAGTGTATTTTAATTTTCGAGCATATATACTAACGTAGAGACAGCGTCCAAATGAGCTTTGTTTTGTATCAGGGGGGGAAAATAAATGTCATATAGTGTCCAGCAATCTCATTGGTCCGTTTTGAATTTGCGTGTCAAGTCCAATTGTCACATATACCATTATTGTCAATTTGTTTTGCATCTAGAGTTATTTTTACAATTTAATAGTGTTTGGATATTACTTTTAAAGCCATTTTTTAAATTAATTTGAGTATATATTATATGGTGAGAGTTTGTGTGATTTGTAAATATAAATATGAAAATGAATCATCAAGGTCGTTTTACAAGTAAATATACATTAGCGTCTTTTACACTTGTTTAAAAATAGGAAAATGCATAAAGCAAATATACCGCGATATTATTAAGAATACTGAATGTAGAAATGTATGCATTAAATTCAGCTTTCTATTTTATAAAATATCTTATGATTCCATGTAAATAATTAATTACTATTACTACCTAAATTCAAGTCTAAAAAATATTTTGTTACGTTTCAAAATGTATTATAAAGGTATTAATTTCAAACCCCCTAAAAATGATACGACACTGGCTGTAGTGTCTGACAGTTTCCCCTCTGATACAAAACAATCACTATTGCATGCGGTCTCTACGTTAGAATATATACTCGAAGATTTTAATTATAGCAGTGCACCGCTGCCATTCAGTTGTGCGCAACTATTTACGACGTCACGGCCTCTACCTACTTTTTGTATATGTATTAACTACTAAGTAGCTCTAAATGTCTGTGATAAATTTGGCAACAAAGTCAGTATCTTTCTATTGGTTCAGAATACGGGTTTGACCGATCGAGAGAAATGTGACTACTCCCTATTCGTGTGATGGAATGTTCCCTTCTCTCACTTTTACTTCTGGGCCCTTATTCTCATCCAATGGATATTAATACTCCTATAGGAAAATACACCATCTTCCTATCGGACTTTCCTATAGGAGTATTCATATCCACCAGGGCCCTTATTCTCATCCAGTGAATATGAATACTCCTATAGGAAGATCCACCATCTTCCTATCGGACTTTCCTATAGGAGTAATCATATCCACTGGATGAGAATATGGGCCCTGATCAAGATTGTTTCAGCCATGATATTGTACCATGTATTTCAGTGATCGGTTATTTCGCTTACTTTTTTCTGTTCTTTTTCTTTATCCAGAACTGTTTCTTTTATTTATTCTGTATAATCGAATTTCAAATGCAGAATAAATGCTAATAATATAAACGTTGACTAAACAAATAAAAATATAAAATTAAATTGATTTAATTTAAAAATATGCAAAGAGTTTTGCCCACTAAACTATAATATTTAACTAAGTACAGTGGTTCAATCTATGCACAGACCGAAGATAATAAGTGGTATTCTTTCGTACCAATCTAACTCATCTAAATAAGTTCAAGTAATCCTTGACTAATTCTTTCGGTTAATATGAGTTTTCCACCACATCGGTTCCATTCATTGTCATTGTCAGGGACGTTATCGTGTTCGCGACAGTAACATTTAACATCCTTTGAGACGAAGCAGTGATAACTGATAATGGTGGTGTACCGTTATTTTTAATATGCGATGGATGTCGCTGTATTGTAAATCCCTTATACATCCCTTTTGCGGCCAAAACTTTTTCAACATAATAAACGGATAAATGTATTGAGGATCAAAAATATGTATAATTTCTAGTAACTAAAGGACTAAACTTTTATGATATGAATACAATAATACAGCAACCAGCATGTTCGGTCGCGATTACGCTTTATAATATTTGTAAATAGCAGATTCATTTTTATGTGTAACAATATGGCCAAGCTAAACTGCTCCAGAAAATCACTGCTTTTTGTCACCGTGACAATACTGGAGCAGTAACGTCTTGTCACAGCTACACTAAAATAGCAGGTTGGCCCACCTCTAATTTTTACACTCGCAATTTGACATTTCTGACAGCAGTGACAGCTGAATTTGTAATTCTGTTCTTTCGTTAAAAACTTAACTAATCCAACTCATCCTCTAGATTGGTTGAGTTGAAGTAATCCTAGATTGGTTTGGATTTCTGGATTGGTACGAAAGAATACTAGTAATACCGCTTTTTTAAACAAGCCCAAACTCCTACGAATAAATAATAAAAAGGAAGGAGTATAATACGATTTGACGATGTCCGCAATGGTTCTTGCATATGGCTGACTTGAAGTTTCCGGTTACCAGCGGTGTCACACACAGGGTATTATAAACTTATGTCTCGTATTAATTATTAAAAAAAATAACTGTTTTCCGCTTGTAATTATCTGTACAGTAATATACATTATCCTAAAGTTGTAGGAATATAAATTTAGATTAAAAACTTCTAAGTAGGTAATTATAAATAGTTGGTCTATATAAAAAATTAAGGAACGTCTATGATAACAATGTGGTTGTCATTAAAATATTTTGTTAATTTTTAATAATTCAGATAAATAGAACCCTACAGATGAAAAGTAATTCCCATTCAAGAGTTGGGTTAACTACTTAAATCAGAAAATAATATATAAAACAGCATGAAAAAACTATACATGTCAAATGTTACGATTCGAATGAGTCATATTTGGTTCTTCAATATGGCCGACTTCCGTCGTGATTATTTGCTAGATTAAAATATGACAACGTTCCTTCCTTTCTATTCTTTATTCGTAGCAAACCCCTAGACTCGTGATCACAGACCTACGTCACAGACACAAATCATCA
Source organism: Ophraella communa (assembly GCA_035357415.1). Lineage (NCBI taxonomy): Eukaryota > Metazoa > Arthropoda > Insecta > Coleoptera > Chrysomelidae > Ophraella > Ophraella communa. The sequence goes on along the minus strand of CM068991.1, from coordinate 21,772,829 downwards.
CAGATGCTCATGATGTCCCATGTTGTTAATTTATTTTTACTAATCTTAAAGGTTGGTTTTTAAGTATTTAATTTGTATATGTTGGTTCTGTTATTTTATACTCGTTAATTGTTTGTTTAACTTGTTTTCATTTATATATTTATACTGTGGACTTCAGCAAATTATTTTTCGAGGATTTAAGTCAATAGTATCAACTTTACATTTTTAATCTTTAAGCAAGGGTCTCTTTTTTCTTTCATTATTAATTTATACGTCTTAACTTTTTTTATAGACTGGTGATGGCCTCTGTTAGGTCGAAACTAGCAGCTAAGAAGACATTTTTTCCTGTTATAAAATTCTTTGACATTAACTTTCGGTTTTTCATTTGCTTTATTATTTTTAATATATTTTAATTTGATTAAAAATGAATTTAATTACAAAAAAATTAGTTTAGTTTTTTATATTATCTAATTATGCAGAAAACTAACAACAAGTAAAAATTGCAATATTTTTCGCTGTAATCTGCAAAGAAAATAAAGAACCCAACTTTAAGTGTAATTTTCCCTAGCTGAAAAATGAGTTATTACACTTACAACAAATTGTTTACTGACTGTTTCTGTATGTATTTGTAAATTAATAAGGGTGAATCCCAAAAGCTTTTTTCGCCCAAATTTGTAACCATATTATGACGTTGGGCGTCAATTTGTGATATGATTTAAATTTTGAGAGTGAATTTATAAAGATGTTTAGTTAAGTTTTAAAAAATAACAATACCAAAAGAAAAAATATAATTTACAATAAAACAACCATTAATCTTAATTTCGTCTTTAATTAGTTGTAAAAGATATTTCAATAATTAACAAAATTTATAAATGTTTATCACAGCAAAAATTATGATAGTTAAATACCTCGGCTAGGGGTGAGTAAGTTCATTAGCTCTGACTATAGTACAATATTTGTTTCTTTAAGAAATTATATTTTTTTAAACAAGCCCAAACCCCTAGACTCGTGATCACAGACCTATGTCACAGACACAAATCATCACAGATGCTCATGATGTCCCATGTCCCTGACATGTTATGATTTGTGGATACGTTATTGATTTTGTGTATATCGCCTTTTCGAAAGTCTAGACGCCATCTGGAGGATGAATAATAAACCTACTTTGTGAGTAATCGCAAATTATTTTTAATTTTATTTTGGATTGTTATGTGGAGGTTGATGTTTGATTCTTTTATTTGTATTTGTAAAATTACCACCAAACAATTAAAACACACAACTCAACCACTAAGTTCGACACGTCAAACAAAAAGATTACTCACAATCCTCCATATTTGTTTACGTTTCTTAGCGCCCTCAACGGTAGTCGAAATCGCGAATTGTGTATGAACAAAACATAGACATATTTATAATTTATTCTTATTATATAGGCGTTTTCGGAAACCTACTCGGGTTGGCCCGATCCCTAACCTACGCGTTCGTTTACCTAACCCGAACTACCTACCCGTGTTCGTAAACCACAGAGCTGTTAACTCGATCACCGACTCGGGTTGATCTACAATAACCCTATCGAAAAGTAGGGTCGTTCATATCGCTTCAGACACCGCATGCGCATTTCGAACCATTTTTAAATTTTGTCATTCTCTAAAAGCGCGGGAATTCAGTATCTTCTTCATAATCTCTTTTCTGAGATTTTTAATAGGATCAATTTTTTTCTAATAATTGTTTCACGTTGATGAATAAATAACCAAAATTACAGAAAAGATTTGAAAAATACCAAAAAAATCAACAACATCTAACACCAAGAACAAGATAAAAAAAAGTAAATAATTGAAAATAGTTGGGTTAGGGTTGATAATTTGAATGACGTGACAGCGTATTGAATACTCCGATCTGAAACCTGTGATGTTCGTAAACATGGTTGGTGGGTAAGTGATCCATGGTGATCCGCCACGTGACCTAAGTGGATCGGGTTGGTAACCCGGAGTAGGTTTCCGAAAATGCCTCATCATGTTATCTCTGATTCTTAGTCTGAGGAACAAACATAGTTGCTGATTAAATATTTTTTATATTGAATTTATAATAACAGTAAGGTTTTTAACCAGTAAATTACATAACATTTCAAAATTGTCCCTTATAATGGATGTGACACAAGAACCACATGATGTTTTCATGGAAGAGCCTAAAGTCGAAGAGCACTTTCTTACAAATAAAACAATCAAAAAAGAAATTTGTTTTGAAGAAGTGGACATTCAAGCTTATGAAATAAAAAACGATTTGTTTTCAGTTAAACAGGAAAATGATCATAAGTTACACAAAGATCATTTACAAGAAACCTATTTAAAAACTGAAAGTGTAATTGCCATAAGTAATGATGAAGCCATGAACTGTAACTCCATTCAACAGTATAGAAACTCATCAAAAAAAGGTATGATAAACACTATACTTTATATGATATGTTGATTTCAGTCATTTTGAATCTTACGATGAGCTTATCATTAATTGAAAGGCAAGTCTCATTTATTCCTATTAATTAATCCAGTTAAACTAAAAAATAGTAATATATTCAAAGTAATTATGGTTAATAAATTATTTTTTATGAAACTTCTAGTTCTTTATATCATTGAGGAGATCTTCAATTTTTAATTTTTCAGAAGAAACTCATTAATTAAATATAATCTAATTATTATTCACTAATAAAGCTGAAAATAGTTTAAATGTTTTTAAATTATATGGAATTGAGAAGAGACATATTAGGCTGAAGTAAGTAAATTTAGTGAATACTTACTAAATTTTCTATAGTAAAGCATTACTTATTATATTTATGCTTAATAAACTAAGTAAATACTTACTTTGGCCAATCATTCCTAATAATTTAAAAGTTATAGGTAAAGTATTAGAATGTTTAAATTATGTGGAAATTATGTTCATTTTTAAATGTAGATTTTATTTATGTTTAACTAATGTTTTGAATCAATTATTTATTTACAATATACATACAAAAAATTAATTGATAAAATAAAAATTCAAATTTGTAATTGAGGTAGATATCATTAATTTTGAACAAACATAAACAAAAAATTTTTTCCCACATCTGAACAGGTGTTTTAATAATTCTCTAACAAAAGTAGTACAAACATTTTTCTGTTACAATGGTAATACTATTGTAAAATAATACACAGTATAATTATAAAAATATCAGTCACAAACAATTAAAATAGCATGGTTATGTCATTAACATAAATAAATAGTATGTGAAATAAAGGAACAGAATATGGCACCATAAATTGGATGTATTTGCAACCTGGATGTCAAATGATGTTTAGGAAAAATGTGAAAAAGTAATTTGCAAAAGAAGGACAACTACAAATAACACACAGTGTCTGGCTGACATCTTTCATTCAATTATAGCTGTTCCAACCAATTTAATCATATTTTATTTTTAGTTAGGTTCAAATTTTGTTGTGACTGTTAGTTTTATTGGGTTGTCACTTAAATATTTGGAAAATATAAGATTAAAGAAACAAACAACGTTTTTTTGCCGCTGTACACGAATTTTCTTGCTGTGAGTCAAAGTCGTATTTGAGCTATCGTTGGCTCCAAAGCAAGTAGTCCTCCATCTAGTTAATCCCTGTATACAGGGTGTCCCGAAAATAATGGTCATAAATTATACCACAGATTCTGGGGTCAAAAATATGTTGATTAAACCCGACTTATATACAATAATGCACACAAAAAAAGTTACATGGTGCTAAAGTTAAAAATTTAAATATTTTTTTTAACATTATTCTAAAACGGTTTAACGTTAATGTATGAAAATTTATAGGAAATACTAGTAGAGAATACCCAATAAATTCATACATTCATTAATTCAATTCATTTTGAGTTATTAACTAGAAAAACTTTTCTACTTATGTCAAAAAAGCAACAACAAATAGGTACCCTGACAGTAATCAATCAGAGACTACTCAATTATTACATGTAATAATTAATAGGTAGTGTAATTCTATATACGTAGCAGATTTGAAATAACTTGTAAATAACATTAATTAAAATTATGCATTACATTAATAATTTAATAATAAAGATGTTTTTAATATTTGTGAAAATGTAGTTTAAATAATATTCAATATTGAAATTGGCATTTTAAAGGGTGGCTGTATCTTCCATAATAAAATATTTACAAATAAATACAGAGAGACACAAAAGTTTAATAAGAATAGACAACTCCAGTGGCGGTCCATATTTTGTTAAATTATAGCCCTAAAAAAAGTTGGGGAGTGAATCCCCTCTGGAAATCCATAATAAATCAAAATAATTGAATGCAACTGTTTCCAATTTATTGGGTATTCTCTACTAGTATTTCCTATAAATTTTCATACATTAATGTTAAACCGTTTTAGAGTAATGTTAAAAAAAATTATTTAAATTTTTAACTCTAGCACCCTGTAACTTTTTTTGTGTGGGGTTCAATCAACATATTTTTGACCCCAGAATCTGTGGTATAATTTATGACCATCCTTTTCGGGACAATCAGTGCTTAGGGCGGAAAGCGAAAGAAGGTGATATAAACAAATATCTTACGAAAAGTTTACTATGAAGGCATTGCTAGGGTTTAGAGCATATACACATAAGTGCGTTAGACGCCGCTTTTTTTAAACGCGCGTTAGCCAAGTACCTAGGAACAAATGGGATCGTTCACATGCAAACGTGCGTTTTGTACCAACGTCGAGCTCGTGTACGCGTTGGAAAGCGTATTCCTTGCACTCGTTACGTTTTCGCACTCGTCGCTACTCGTGCTAAACTTTACTCATTCGTAATATTTCACTTTCCACGTTTGTTAAATAATATACTATTTTTTATATGGAAAATGTCATCATTCAATATAATACATTATTGTATTTATTTAATACACATATGTCCGACAACTCTAATACTAAATAAATCTCGAAGTCAGATAAACACAAAAAAATGATTTATTCTTTTGAGGTGAAAAATGTCCAATGTATTACAAATTTTTTTAAATAAATTAATAAGCAAAAAAAGGTGTTTAAATCAAATTAATAATCAGTATTTCCTCCATGGGCCTGTATGCATTACTGTAGGCGATGTGGCATGCTATTGATTAAATTGTCGAGCTGGGCTTGCGGAATTCTCTCACATTCTTCACGAGCAGCATCTTTCAGTTCTCGTAGAGTAATTGGGGGAGGGTTTCGCTTCTTATTGCGTGTTTTAAGAATGTCCCAGGCTTGTTCAAAGACGTTCATGTTAGGAGAATTTGATGGCCATCTTAATGTGGATATTCCTTTTTCTTCCAAAAAATTTTGTACTGCAGCTGTTCGATGTGGAGGTGCATTGTCATACATAAACACAAATCCATCACCTACCGCCCCCCGGAATAGACGCACAACAGGATTTAAAACTTCCTCGATGTACACAGCACCAGTGATTCTTCTCTCCAAAACCAGGAGAGGCGTCCGTGTACCCTTCATAATACCACTCCAAACCATAATACTCCCACCTTCAAATGGAACACGTGGTTGGGCTGTTTCTAATCGGGCTGGTCGTCCTGGGGCCCTCCTAACTAGCGTTCTTCGCGAATCAGAAACCAAGCCAATTCTTGATTCATCAGAGAACATCACGTAATTCCAGTTAGGACCATGGTGTAACATTTCTTGTGCTCATTGCAACCTTACAATTTTTTGTTGATAGGTTAGTTTGGGAACACGTAGAGGTCTTCTGCGATACAAATTTACAGCATCTAATCTTCGTGTAATTGTTTGCCTTGAGATATTCAGTTCTTCAAGTCTAGCAATTTCTCTAGATATGCCACTTGTAGATTCCTGTCGATTTCTTCGAGCTATCATTGTTATCTGCCGGTCTTGTGCTGCTGTTGTACATCGAATTCTGCCACTTCTGAGAAGATCCTTCACATCATTTGTGTCTTGGAATTTTTTTTAATTTTTGATACAGCACCCTGAGTAACACCAACAATATTCGCGATATCACTTTGACCAAAGCCCTGTTGTAACAAAGCAATTACTCTAGACCTATTAAAATATGATATCATGTCTCTGGGCATTTTTAAACAGCTCAAATGAAATTTAAACAAGATTTGGAATAATGTGAAAGAACCCAAATCAATTAAATATGACCAAATTAATACAAAAACGACTCAAATTTAGTATTATTTTGATTTAAAAACGCTTTAAAATGAATATCAACAAGAGTTTTTAAAAAACCATAGGAGTAGATATATTATTTGTAAATATTCCAAACTTTTGGACATATTATGTGTATATCTCTAACATATACTTTATTCTTCTAAACAATTGTTTGTATGGTTTGCATTGTGTTGTGTATAAAAAAAATGTAAACATTTTTAATGAATGACAGTAAATGAGTTTATCAAAATACAACAAAATATTTTTATATGTAATATAAACGGAACTTTTTAAATTGCAGAAAGTTTGACGAGAACAAACTCTACCAAGTATTGGACTTTACAGAGAGGTATCGTAATTTGTGGAATATGTGGAAGTATGTACACCAGAAGATTTGAAATTGTATGGCATATGGCACAGCACCTTGTAAGAAAAAATCCATCCATATTTCAGTCAACTAACCCGGAAGCAATGAAAAAAAATGTTAGTAATTATGGACTAGACAGTGAATTTGACCAAGAATTAAAAAATATGTTTTCTGCAACTCATAATTTACACAATATGGAAAAAGGAGCAAAATGTAATCTTTGTTTTAAACTCATTTGCACGCACAAAAGTGATGAACCATTCAAATGTGAAATTTGTTTAAGATCTTTTAAACATCTAAGCAAATTGAATAGACATATGCTACTTCACACCAGCGAAAAACCATTTAAATGCGAAATTTGTTTAAAATCTTTTAACCAACGAGGCAATTTAAAACAACATACTCTTTTTCACACAGGCGATAAACCATTTAAGTGCGAAATATGTTTAAAATCTTTTAGCCAGCGAGGCAATTGGAGAAGACATCTACTTGTTCACACAGGCGAAAAACCATTCAAATGCGAAATTTGTTTAAAATCGTATAGCCTGAAAGAAGGTTTGAAAAAACATATGGTTGTTCATACAGGCGATAAACCATTCAAATGCGAAGTTTGTTTAAAATCATTTAGCCAGCTAGCCCATTTGAATAGACATATGCAGGTTCACACGGGCGAAAAATTCAGATGCGAAATTTGTTTAAAAGATTTTACACAACTAAGCAAATTGAATAGACATACGCTACTTCATACAAGCGAAAACCCATTCAAATGCGAAATTTGTTTAAAATCTTTTACCGAGCGAAGCACTTTGAAAAGACATTTGCTTGTTCACACAGGCGAAAAACCATTCAAATGCGAAATTTGTTTAAAATCTTTTAGCCGGCGAGGCAATTGGAAACGACATTTGCTTGTTCACACAGGCGAAAAACCGTTCATATGCTAAATTTGTGTAAAATCTTGTAGCCAGCGCGTATGTTTGAAAAAATATATGCTTATTCAAACAGGCGATGAACCATTCATATGCTAAATTTGTGTAAAATCTTGTAACCGACCAAGCAGTTTAAAACAACAGCATAATATGTTTGTCTGCACAGTCGATAATGCATTCAAATGTGAAATATGTTTAAACCTTAGCTACTAGAAGCCAAGTCTATCGGATCCAGAGAGCTCCCGTCACTCCCACCTGAAGTTATTGAGGCCTACGGGTCCGTCTATTCTTCCCTCATGCAGTCCGAATTAAGATAGTGAAGAGTGTGTTGCTTGTAACATGTTTGATTGTAAGATTGCAGTTCTATTGTTATTGTTTGTTGGCGTTAAATAGTAAAATTTTTAAATTTGTGGACATTTTTTATATATTATTAAGACATTTGGACAAATATTTTAAACTTGTTTATATATTATTAAAGAAAAGTAAACAAATACAAATATTGGTTATATAGGGTGTATTTATGTATATATACAGGGTGATTGATTAGTGTGAGGAAGCTCAGTAGATCTGTTATAGTAAAAAATACAAAAAAGTTATTGACAAAAATTGTAGGCAACTTTAAACTCCACATTTTAAAATTAGTTACAATCTTACAGGGTGTTCCATAAGATGGTGGCACACCAAACTTATGTTTTTTTAAATGGAACACCCTGTATTTTATTTTAAATTCGAAATCTGCATCACTTCCACATCACAACAATGTAAAGTTTTATTATGTTATACCAGGTATTTAAAAAGTTATAACCAATATTACCTGAAAATCGTATCAAGTTTAACTTCCTGTATAATTCAAAAGGAGTGTAGGAGCATTGATCTATTGAAACCATAGATTTTTATTAATTGTTAAAAATTAGAAAACATACTCCTTTCATAATTTTTGTTAAGTCAAAATGCAAGTACATTATTATTTTCTTGGTAATTTTAAATACAGCATCCTGTATTTTATATCACTATCGAAAAATACTAATGTCATACTTCAAATTTACTCCTTATACCTAAGGTTATCAGTTTTCAAGATATTTTTATTTTTCTATGGACGTATTAATTTGGTAGATATTTTAATATATACAAATAATTATTATGAGTTGGCCATGATTGGTTTGTTAGAAACTGACAGTTGGACATTATTGTTTATTAAATCAATCTGTGGTACACCGTTAATTAGCAACAATTATTATTTAGTAATTCAGTAATTAATTTAATTTAAATTAGTAATAATAAATGTAGCTACTGATGAAATTATAGATATCACCTGGATATTAGGGGAATGCAATAAAAATTCTTTACTATTATTTGGGAGATCATTTTGAATGATAAAAAAATAAAAATATCTAGAAAACGGATAACTTTAGGTATAGGGAGTACTTCATAAAATTTGAAGAATGATATGAGTACTATTCGATAGTGATATAAAATACAGGGTGTTCTATTTAAAATTACCAAGAATATAATGTACTTGCATTTTAACTTACCCTGTATTTAATTTAACGAATATTATAAAAACGAATATTTTTTATAATTTTTAACAATTATTAAAAACTATGGTTAATTTTCATATCGAAAAAATTGAAAAGCAAGATCAGTTTTGGGAAACTAACATGAAGAAACAGTTTGTGATTTTTTCACCTCATATTATATAACAGAGATTATAAAACACCCTATCTGAATGTCATTTATTGTATGAACTCTTACTCTGTGGAAGTCCATTGTGTTCTGAACGTTAAATAAAATTATTTTTTATATTTTGTATCTATAAAAATCTTCATTATAAAACACATTTGCGTATCGTAATGTAACTTTTTCCTACGACCACATATGAAAGTGCTAGTTTGCACACTTATTTGTACTTAAGAAAGTAGCTAATATCAATACACGTATTGAAAAGTAAATATCAATACACGTATTGAAAAGTAAAAAAATATAGTTCTATGATCTGTGACATTTACGTCAAATTTATCAATAGTAAAAACACATAAATGTCAAAGCAAGGACCATTTAATTTTTGTTTTAAATCTTCCTTGTGTCAAATATTGTATTGTAATTGCCAATACAAATTTTTCTGTATAAAGTAAGAATAAAGAATAAAGTTTCTTATAGGTTTTTAAATTTTTAAAAAATAAACATATTTTTATTCAGTATTATTATTTTTATAAAAACACTTTTAGAAAGAAGAACAGTTTATTCTTCTTTTTTATATTGTGTTTATGTTCCGTGCATGTGTCGAATGTGGATTTTTGAAGTTATGTTTGTGTTTCTGTTCACAATTATCTTTATTATTACATTACTTTTCAATTAATTTCACCGACTGACCATTTTACTTTTAATTTTTATAGAGCCCACAAAAAAAATTAAAATGTCATTTAGCTAATAAAGAATTTTGATGTGAATTCCTGAGAAAGGTGGTTATTTGATTTTAATTAATTATATTTCCATGCAATATATAAACTCGTTTAAATCCTAATTTTTAACATGACTAACAATTAAAATAAATTTTATAAATAAATTTAAAATATTTATTATTATAAGAAATATTGGGATCGTAGGAAAAATCGTGTACACAACGCGTTGGAAAGTGTATTTCTTGCACTCGTTACGTTTCCGCACTCGCCACTACGCGGCTCGTGCTAAACTTCTCTCGTGCGTAATACTTCACTTTCCACACTCGTTATGTAATATACTATTACGCACGCAATTTTTTGTTTTAAATGGTTGGCGACATGAGTGAAGTATCTAAAGGCAATACTATTGACATTGACATTTGTGGCTAATAGCATTTTATTCATTTTTTATATTGTTCTTTAAGAAAGTATCTGTGAATATGAATATAATATCTTACTTACATAATATATTATTATTGGTATATTATTCTTTTTAAAATATTTTAAAACATTAACATTTGATAATTTAAATGTCACAACTGTCAAATTTTATAAATTACACAGTGCTGCCGACATACTTTTTAAAATAAAAATTTTCGTAATTACAACATAAAAATAAAAAATTAATTTTAAAAATGGTAAAAAGGGCAAAATATAACAAATATTATAAACAACTTATTTCATGTGGCTGTTGTGACACTCGTTCTTTGAACTCGTGTCATAACAGAATTCCATATGAAATGCGTTGTTTAATATACTATTTACGCACGCAAATTTTTGTTTTAAATGGTTGGCGATATGAGTGAAGTATCTAATGACAGGACTTTTGACAATGACATTTGTGGCTAATAGCAATTTATTAATTTTATTTTGTTCTTTAAGAAAATATTTGTGAATTTGAATATCATTTTTTACTTATATAATATATTATTATTGGTGTATTAGTAATTTTAAAATATTTGAAAACATTAACATTTCATAATTTAAATGTCAAAACTGTCAAATGTTATAAATTGCACAGTGCTACCGACATACTTTTTAAAATCAAAATTTTCGTAATTACATAAAAATAATAAATTTAAAAAATGATAAAATGACAAAATATAAAAAATATCATAAACAACTTATTTCATAAGGCTGTTGTGACACTCGTTCTTTAAAAAACTCATCGCTTCGCGATTCGTTTTTTAAACTTGAACTCGTGTCATAACAGAATTTCATAAAAAATGCGTTGTTTAATATACTATTATTTAACGTTCAGAACCCTATCTGAATCTGACTATATATAAATATTTTTTTTATTCATACTATAAGCTGGGAATTAAATGCTAATTTTCAGTTTCATAATGATACTCTAAAATGTTGAATCTGGAACCGTTGGCGAAAATGATACCGAAAACCGTTTACACTACCACTACACCAACACACACTTTTATATGCCTAACGCGCGTTTCGATAACCAAGTTATCTTCTTCAGAGACCGAAGGTAAACTGAGTTGAGTTTACCTTCGGTCTCTGAAGAAGATAACTTGTTTATCGAAACGCGCGTTAGGCATATAAAAGTGTGTGTTGGTGTAGTGGTAGTGTAAACGGTTTTCGGTATAATGATACTCATTATAATACTGGTATTCATTATGGAGCTGAAAAATTGACCTCTAAAGCCTACATTTTGTAATATCTAGTAGACGGACCCAATATTTTGTGTAGAATGTTTAAAGGTTTCTTAGAGATTTGTGTGCGTCAGTTTGGATCTTTTGCAGTAATCAAGGTACTTATTTTTAAAAAAGATGTCTAGATAGTTTTTTATGCACACCATCTGAAATTTAGTGATTACTTGATTATTTCTTTCATATTTTATTTGCTATTGTTTACAAAAAATGTAACAAAAATTTTAAAAAAATAAAACAATGTTAAATTGAAGTAGTGTATTTGTAGAAAAAACAGTGTACCAATGCAACTCTCATGTAATGGTTATTAATACACGAGCATTAACCGGAATACCAAACGAGCCGAAGGCCTAATATTATAATTTATTTTTTTTTTTAATTTTTTTTATTGAAATTTGTAGAGTAGAACCAAACTAAGAATGGTACACGACATGGCGACCGCATAAGTTGCGCAGTGGCAGTTACCATAGTAACGACTCCCGAAAGAGCGAAATGTAATTATTCAGTGGCGTGACTTGGTTGAGTAGAGTAAGTGCAAAGTGAGCTGAAAGCGAAAAGTGATTATTGTGAGTTCTGACTATATACTTTTTTATTTGTTATTATTTTATAAATGGCTCCAAAAAAAATTGGAATAAAAGGAAGACCCCTTAATAGTCAAGTAAGGGAAATCATCCATAATATTAATATTAATGATTAAAAACTAACTAGAAATTTGTCCTCCTCTGTTTCTGACGTCACACCTTCGCGCAGGTTTCAGCCATGTGGTGTACCATTCTTAGTTTGGTTCTACTCTAATAATCTTACTTGTTTTTATATTATTTCATTCAAATGTCGTGAAATACAGACCTAGAAACTAAAATAAAAAATATGTATGACCAAAGTAAAAGATAAATACTGAAATCGGATACCGATTACCATAAATAAATGGCTTTCTGCCTAAAAAAGATTCAATTTTTATACCTGCGTTGCAAACGACAATCTTACAAACTTGGATAGATCAATTACCTACGATATATAAAATTTCATGAACTCTTTATTTTTTTTGATAACATTTCATATTCTCTTACTTTGTGTTTCACTACAGTAATAGCGAAATCCGTATCGGCATCTAGTTGGAGCTAGTCAGCTGAATAGATATACGCTGTGAGTGACGTTCATAACCGAGTTGTATGTGGTCCGCTAAATTAATTCTGTTGTACTAACAATAGTCGCACAAAGGTATTACGTTAAGTATACACAACAGAAAGCTTCGCTATACAACTGACTGACTACATAATGCAACTATTCTGAATTTCTCATACCTACACCTACTTTTGACTTGGTGTGTACAAGCGTTTTTTATGAATAGAGTTTTACTCGTAGGTTGTCTTGCTCGCATCGATATGCTGTCCTTTAGCTTCCCGCCCAAAATTTCATGCATTGACTCTTAAACAGCAATACCAAAGATAACAATTTTAGTTCAAAATGAGAATGTGTCAACAGAACAGAAGTTATTTCAAATCATAAAAAATATCAATACTTTTTCTCTTTCTTTTTTGTAATACAATAAGTGAATCTTATGTATTTACCTATATATGTATAATGTAATACTAGTATGTGCAGGGTTACATCTTAATTACATCAAATAACAATGAAGTAAAACAATAAAATGTTGTAGCTACATGAACATGCTAAATAGATAATTGACAAACAAATACTTACCAGAGTCACAAGAGTAGAAGTGGAGGGTGTTAACACAACGTAGATAGGTGAAGATTTGTAATGTTAAGGTATGGTTCCGTTTGTGCAGCGGACGCATGCAGCCACTGCTTGCAGCCGCTGCTGCGTTTGGCTGCTGGTAGGAAGTGGTTCACCTTGTGCAGTGGAAACGCAAAACGCAAGCGTTTTTAAAAAATTCGAGCAGGCTCGGGCTAGTCTAGTCAGTTCATTTTGAGCCTTCATGCTGCAATAAAGAATCGTGGTGCATTATTAGCTCTTTATTTGTTAGACGAAGAGGAAGACTATGCTATTGTGCGTATAAGTATCAGGAATGTTCAGAGAAGACCACAACACATGATGTTTCGACAAAGAAATGCGGAAGGAACGTATAAAACTTTAATATGCAAATACTTAGTGGACGACGAAGAACAGTTTCAGCAGTTCTTTAGACTAACAAAAGAACAGTTTCACTTTGTTTTATCTGCCATTAAACCAGACACTGTCATACAAACATTTGTATGACACTAATTCAATCAGTGCCATTTCCTCATCCCGAGAGAAGTGTTTATCACCATTCATCTTTTTTTATCATGAAAAACACCAGAATTTAAAAAATTAAATACCCAAAACTACGTGTTCTGATACAACGACTGCTCGACCGCTGCGTCCAGACTGGTCACCCTAGCAGTCGATGCAGCCGTCGCATACGATGTGATGCGACCGACGCGCTAGTAGAACCAATGCCATAAAGATGCACGGATATCAGTCCCTGCGACCGCTGCAGCAGTGGCTGCATGCGTCTGCTGCACAAGCGGAACCATACCTTTACATTCCATTAAGGGGTGGTTTTGAATATTGTGTGTAGTTTTAAAAAATTCCTTTTTTAATTTTTTAATAAAGAATAAAATTTGTCAAGAAATAATAAGATATGGGGATTTTTTGGGGGGAAGTCTACTAAATGAAGTAAGAGGGGAATTTAATATGTCCCTACTTGATGGAATAAAAAACCATAAGTAGGGTAGGAGTTAAGGGGTCGAAGGGGAGGAGGAAATTAGGGATTATGTCCCACTAGAAGGAATAAAAAACCAACAGTAGGACGAAGGAGAGGGTGGAGGGTTCCCACTGCATGGAATAAAAAACCAAGAGTGGGAAGGGATTTAAGGTTAAATTTTTAAAAAAGGGTTGAGAATATTTAAGGTGAAGGGGGGTATAATAGAAAACAAAGGAACCACAATGGAAGTAGAAAAGACTGGTGATAGTCCAAGTTTTTTAAAATAAAATGGAAACACAGAATGGATGGTCCAGTCGTATAAGGTAGATTTTTGAATTTTGATGTGGGAAAGCCCACTAAAATTCTTCTTGGGTTGAAAATATTTATTGAACGATGTCAATATAGACATAATTAAATGTAGTAATAGAATCATTGTCGGAATAGTCCATGTCAAGCGACAAATAAATTTGGATTTAAAATTTCACTCACTGAAGCACTGATACCGCACAACAACTTTACTTCAACTCTAACCTAACCATATTTTTGATCATTCTATCTATGGAGGGTAGAAGCACCGTACATAAACAAGACTAGTAGAACAACTCACCCTTCGGCACTTTGATGTCGATGCTTCAAAGTAAAGCCGCTATCGTTCGAAAACAAGCACGTGTCTCCTATTTACGTACATAAGCTGTGGGCCCGACCGCCCGACAAATCCCGAAATCGGCGAAGGGGTAAGGAAGGAACGTTTATGGGCGTGCCCTAGAGTTGGAATTCTAGTCTTTGTTAATGTTCGGTGGTAGAAGGAAGGAGAATCAACTTAATGTATAAAAAAGTTGTCCATCAAGAGCACTGCAGAGGGATTCTCAATCATAATCTCGGGACGTAACGTGTCGAGTTCTATGAAATAGCGATTCTTAAAACGAGTTTGCAACTCGAGATACTATTTTATATGCTTGGTAACATAGTCCCGTCCTTACAGCTGTGACGTGCAATTATATATATACTGGACAAGGTATATTGTATTAATTACATATATATGATGGGTAACTGAAATCTATAACCCTACTTTAGTGTACAGAACATAAATCTCGTCTATGGTTTTGCTTAAATTTACCATGTTGTCAAATTTACTATTATATACGATCACTTTTAATTTCGTATGCGTTGGTATTTTGTTGGAGACTGCGAAAAAATAATTCTGTGCGCTGCTATTTTTCATACGATAGAAAAAGTATACTTTTTCATGCGCACACACTGGAGAATCGACCCCCAGGATTATTCCTATACTAATACCTATACAATACTTATATAATACAAGTTGGTCCTCCTCATAGACTCCTCACTGTCCTCCTTACATCTACCCCCCCCCCGCACTTATATAAACCTTATTCTATGATCTACCCTCCATAATAGTATTACAGTCACGAATATATATTGTAATGTTTAAAAATAATAATAAATATAACTTACCCAAAATATAACTTGAATTGAAATAAACTATTAAACAGGGATGTTATTTTCAAATCTTTTCATTAAATGATCAATACACCAAAAATTTCTTTATTAGAACCAATCCAGAAAATCTTAATTCACACAAGAACACAAAAATATCTTGATAAAATGAGTTCATAAGAATGAGCACTAACACCAGTAGTCGATCCAAGAATCAAAGTCCAAGATACTATTTTGTTTAAGCTAAAAATAAAAAAATAAATAAGTATTAGAATATGTTAATAATGAATCATAAGAATACAATATTAGTAAGATTAAAGTAGTATTAAAGATTATTAGTAGATTAAAATCCAAATAAGTTATAATTAATGTTAAAAATAATAAGTTCAATAATGTTTTTTTTAATAGGTAGTTATAAAATGAGAACAAGTAGGTTTAGGTTATTTAAATTTATCATATAAAGCAGAGATTATTCAACTGTATTCAGTTAGTGATATAAGGTACAAAAATTTAAACCTCAACAAACTAATTTTAGATGTTAGAGCAAAATAAATAAATCATAGACAATGATTATAATTTGATGAATAAATTTTACTTACCCCAAACAATATTTTCAAATTCAATTAAGCATCAAGTGATGAGTCCTGTATTTTGATGTATCGGATGACAGTACAAGTCCAGTACTTCCTATTTTCTGGAAGTACTCGAAATCCAAGCATCCACTCGTTGATGGTCCCACGTGTCTAGAATATCCCGTGTGAGGAGCCGGAAATGGAGTAGCTCAGCACTATACACAATCAACAAGTGAAATACGGTATGTTTTTTGATATCACTTATTACATTCACTTTCACAATACCTATAAAGTTTGTAAAAATAGATTTCAATATCTTTAAACCACTATTTTGATATAATTTCGATTTTGAATAAAGAAACTGCTTAAACATCTTGTTAATACTAATGCACGCTATCTCCTACCTCTCAGTTTGCTCTTTGAAAATAACAGTAAAATATCACGTGTTCTTTTATGCGTGGGCAAATGCGCACGAAAAGACCATAGTCGCATCATTCAGTAGGTATAGGGTATATTAAAATTTTGGTAAAATAAGTAAAATAAATAGTTTCATCGTTGGATTTTATTGTTTTTTTTTTTGAACCGACTTCTGTTGATAAGAGTCTTTTATATTTTGAAAATTGATTTAAGTAGATCAAATCTAAAACTATAATAATAAAATTTCATATTTAGAGTTTGAGAATAATTTTTTTAACAATATAATGGTAACAAAATAAAGAGATTTTGAGGTGTTTTGAGATAAATAAATACAGAATAAAATTGAAAAACAAATAAACATAAATTATAGCCCCACAAAACTTTAAAAAATAAAAATTTAAAAATATAAAAACAATAATTTGATAACAACATCAACTTAAACTATATTTATACAATCATTATAATTTTTTTTTTAATTGTAATTTATTACAATATATATATGGATTAGTGATTACAGTATTATAGATAAATGAGGCATTGAAATGACAACATAGAATGAGACAGCGAATGGTGATCAACTGATTTACGGCAAAACACAGGCTTAAATCAAGCGTAAGTATCGCAAATATTAGGTTAGGTTAGGTAAGAAATAATGAGGGAGTCTGCTAGCCACGAACCCATATAACAAGGACGTGAAACTCCTATGCCAAGCTATAAGCGCCCGTGGCTGAATTTACGGCTCCTATCTTGGCGGAGTCTAGTCCACGGTTTTTGCGTACTTTGTACTGCGCATCAGTTCGAACATCATAATATGATCATAATTCATAACTATTCGAAAACACATGCGGTTGGTTATCTCGCTCGCACAAAGAAAAAGACAGCCTATTGCGCTGTACGAGAATTGAACCCTGTGCTTTTTCTCCTGCCTGCTACCCTCTCCACTCGAGTTTAACGTCCTTGTTAAGGTGCGTCCTCACTGATGCGCCACGCCGCGCCGTGCAGCGCTAGACGTTCGCGAACGTTCACAAGCACATTGCTTGCAGATCGTCTAAACTGCTGCAACATTTAATAGTTCGTTTGTGTTTGCGAAGGATCCAGTTTTGTCCCGCGCATTTAAGTTTCCGTGTCATCATGGACGACGAGTCTATAAAAATTGCTTGCGCTGCATTTATTGTTATTAATGCTGGTATATCGAAGCCAAAAAGGAAATTAGTAAGAAAACGCCGATACTGGATGACAGAGTTATTTAAAAGTAGAAGCAGATACAGTGGAAGTGATCTGCTAAATGATTTAGCTATTCAAGACACAGGCCAGTTTAAACATTTTTGTCGCCTGTCCTCAACAGATTTCGAGTTTATTGTTAGCCTAATTGGTCCGAAAATAATGAAGAAAAACACTGCAATATACACTAAA
Organism: Ophraella communa; assembly: GCA_035357415.1. Classification (NCBI taxonomy): domain Eukaryota; kingdom Metazoa; phylum Arthropoda; class Insecta; order Coleoptera; family Chrysomelidae; genus Ophraella; species Ophraella communa. The sequence goes on along the minus strand of CM068991.1, from coordinate 21,754,742 downwards.
ACACTGTGGAAACTACGAGCGCGTCAAAATAAAGTGCGCCAAAACAAACAGACGTCCACACTGAACAACGTTCATCGCGCACTTTTCTTTGATGTACCGACTCCTGGCGGATCGTGTTTGTTCGCGCGCGTTCCTGCGCGTTCGCGCGCAGTTTACTGTCCACATCAACTAAAAATTCAATGTTTGGCACGGCTCGGCGCGGCGCGGCGCATCAGTGAGGACGCACCTTAATATGAGCTTTGTTCGGGTTTACTTGATTACTGTTTTCAAACTGTCAGGATTCTGCGCACTAAAAAATCCTGTTTTCGGGTTTTTCTTGTACGGTTTTCGAACCGTTCTATAATTTTAGTTTGGTGTTCGGGTTTTATTTCTGACTGTTTGCGGACGATTTGAAAACTGTCAAATCAGTCGAAGGTTAAAAGTAAGAATTTTTTGTGGACTAATTGACGCATGCGCTTGGTCATTTCTCAGTCATTGTTGTTTGTAGTGTGCATTTTAAATTCAAATTATTCTTGGTATTTTAATTTATTGAGTATATTATTATGGATTTATTGGCAGAATTCTCGTCAGATTCATCCTCATCTTTTTCATCATCAAGTGATGATGGATTGGAGATGGTAGCAAATCTTTTTTTACCCGAATTATTACAGAAAAAAGTAAAAAATGAGAATTATGCCGAAAAAAACAGTACCCCTATATAGTGATAAACAGTTTAGGTATCCAACATTTTAGGTTTGTGGACAAAATAATTTACTTTTTGTATCAGATATTAAAAAATAAGGCGTTCGGGTTTTTTCATTTGTTGACAGTTTTCAAACCGTACATAAATAGTCCTTGGATTTAGTCTACTGCACATCCAGTTGTGCGCAGTCAGCAAATCGTTCTCAAACCGTCCGAAAAACGAAACCCGAATAAAGCTATTGGTTCGTGCTGCTAGCACTACCAATACAAAATTTTGAGGTTAAAAATGAGGGTCTGTTTTCTAGGCCGTTTTGTTCACTGATATAGAATTACTATATTTTTACATTTGAAGTAATTTAAGCACTTCCCGAGTACATACTTTTGCAAAATAAAGATTTTTAATTAATTTTGGGGGAAAAAATGTCATTAGATTAGCAGTGATTTTAGGTATGTATATCTAGTTGAGTGTTTCTAGCCACCATTTGACAGTTAAAGTTAGTTCTCATTGGTCGCTTTACTAAGAAATTTCTGTTTGCACCAATAATAGCGACAGATGTAAAAAATGCAGAGTTGACATTGTTTGCAACATTAAGTTTCAGTTGGCGTTGTCCGTTATTATTCAGTTTCATTTATCTGTGTGCATCTTAGAACAAAAAGATACAGGAAGGAGTATATGCAAAATGACCTTGAGTCCAGAAAGGAGCTTGCATATGGCGGCCAATTGTCAATTTTAATTTCCGTTTCCATTGACGTACCTACCTCAAAAAAATAAAAATTATATCAAGGTTTTTATTTTTAATAAATTTCAACCAATCAAGTGTGTGAATAACATTAGTGCTCTAAATAATTTAGTATTTATAAGAACCGAATGATACGCCTATGCGCTCATTTTTGACATTTATATGAAAATAAACATAAACAATGAGTCATAAAAGGAGCTTCAAGATGGCCGACTTCCGTCGCAAATTTTCCTTAAAGTTAATATATATGACAGACTCCTTCCTGTTTCTTTTTGTTCTAAGGTGTGCATCTTGATATTTTTTTTGTTTATATTTGTTTTTTTTGAGAAGCTGTTATTAGTTAGGTTTCCCATTTATAAAAAAATTGGATCACGATGTTTGAAATGGATTGAGTTAAGTGGGAACAAGAACCTGTTACAGCAAAAAAACAAATGTAAACAAGGAATAAATCAAGATGCACACAGATAAATGAATCTGAATAATAACTGACATTGACAACTGAAACTTAATGTTTGTCGCTATTATTGGTGCAAACAGAAATTTCTTAGTAAAGCGACCAATTAGAACTAACTTTAACTCTCAATGTTTACTAATGTATGTGGTGGCTAGAAACACTCAACTAGATATATACATACCTAAAATCACTGCTAATGACATTTTTTCCCCCAAAATTAATTAAAAATCTTTATTTTGCAAAAGTATGTACTCGGGAAGTGCTTAAATTACTTCAAATGAAAAAATATAGTAATTCTATATCACATAAGTGAACAAAACGGCCTAGAAAACAGACCCTCATTTTTGACCTCAAATTTTTGTAGTGGTAGTGCTAGCGGACAGGGATTCTGTATCCTATCGCTTTCGATCAATGTTATCTCTGCTTTCGATAGCGACATGTCGTTTCAAACAAACGGTATTCCGTGTACACATTTCTATACGACTTTAAGCACAAGTCATGTCAACGAATACATATAACAAGGATGTGAAACTCCTATGTCGAGCTATAAGCGCCCGTGGCTGAATTTACGGCTCCTATCTAGGCGGAGTCTAGTCTACGGTCGTTGCGTACTTTGTACTGCGCATCAGTTCGAACATCATACGATCATAACTATTCGAAAACACAAGCGGTTGGTTATCTCGCTCGCACAAAGAAAAAGACAGCCTGTTGCGCAGTACGGAGTACGCAACGACCGAGAATTTAACCCTGCCCAGATAGGCGCCTTTTCTCCTGCTACCCTCTCCACTCGAGTTTCACATCCTTGTTATATGTATTCGTGGTCATGTCGCTTGAAGGCGATACGTTTTGAGGTATCGCTTCAATAAAACATAACCTATTTATGACAAAATATTTTTTATTTGTTGTGTTCTGTGTCCGTATTGTTATTCATTGTTGTATTGTATACTTTTAAAAGTAAATTTTGATTTTATTGATTAAGATGAGAGTGGCAAACCAGCATTGGGAAGCATTTTTAAATGCTGTTGAAAATAATCACAGCCTTATAACCAACAACTTTAATGGGGCCCAAGGAAAAGGTGAAGGAAACGCTTTGTGGGCAAGTCTTGCTATAAAACTATATCTTCAACAATAAGGCCACCAAAAAAAAACTAAGCATTTTATGTTTGAGAAATCCTATTAGGTTCGTTCCAACAAGAGTCCGAAACTATCAGAGATTGTTATGAGCATGCGTATGTGCATTTTACCGTTCCAACAACAATCTGTGACAGTTTGGTGACTGATTGTAAGCTGTTCCAACGTTACATGCAAACGGTTTGAAAACTGTCATAAGAGTTTGTGAATTTGTTAGGAATTATAAATCAGACGCATGCGCAAAGGAGATTTGATCATTCGAAACTAAAGATGTTTTTTGGCGACAGATACGCAAGATACTTGAGTATCATGCACTAATGACGTCATAAGTATCAGTTTAACATTGGAAAGATACTCAAGATCGGCAAGTGACAGTTGTTCTAACCTCGAAATCGTTTTAAGCTTAGACAAGAAGACAAGGAAAGAGAGGTTTTAAGAATAACGTATTATTTATTAAGAGTAATAAAGGTGTTTTTTTTATAATTTAACATCCATATCTGGCTGTCCACTTTTAGCTTCAAGGCTGGGTATTTCATTTCCTGAGTGAGGTGAGTGTTATTTGTAAAAATGCATGTTTATTTATAGTTGATCAAATGTTTATTGTTGTAGTTGATCCCGGAAGCAATGCCCCGCTTAAACAAAAAGCAAAAGATTGCAATTTCACTTGCAATCGACGATTTTATGACCCAAGATTTGCTCAGTGGCGTTCTTGTTGCGACCTGCAAAGGGTTCTTCGACCGGATGCATTCCATTAAAAACTTTTCATGGCTTTGTGTTCAACATGAAATTCATATTAGGATAGGCGACTTTTATGAGCAATGGATTGATCGTTATATCGAATATGACTTTTTTATGCATTTTCGGATGACTCCATCGACTTCGAAGATTTTACTAAATGAAATAGAGTGCCTATTACTTCCAAAAACTTGGAGGGGAGGCGAATTGCCTCTTCCATTGGAGAAGTCAATGTTGATTACATTATGGTATCTAGCCAAAGGAGATTCCATAAATTCGACGGCCGATCGGTTTAATGTAGCTGTCTCAACTGCTTGGAATAGTATTGATACGGTGATTATTGCCCTAAAGCGCCTAGAGGCCAAATACATCATATGGCCGAACGAAGAAGATGCTCGACTAATATCAGAAACGTTCTTCGGGAAGCATCAATTTCCAGGTATGTTTAAATGATTTTTTTCCAACAACCATTTAATGTTTTTCTATCAACAGGCATTTTGGGCGCTATTGATTGCACCCATATAGAGTGTTTGATACCGACAGACAAGCACGCCGCCTATCAAGACCGAAAACAGAAACATTCTATTACAATTCAGGGTATTGCAGCGCCCTCCAAAATTTTTTTAAACATTTCGGTAGGCTACCCAGGCTCTCTGCATGACGCCCGTGTAAGTATATTGCCTATGTTATATATCTCATATAATGCAACTCTCACTTTTGATCAGGTTTTGAAGGAATCGTACCTGGGCCAAAACATGTACAATCAATCTAAAGATTTTTTCTATGGCCAATATCACTTGATAGGTGATTCGGCATATCCATGCAAAACATGGTTAATGACTCCTTTCAGGTGAGTGATTAAATTTGTAAAAAATAGACATGCAAAATGCCCCAGGGCATAGCCAGTATTATAATGTATATAAGGGGGGCAGGCAATTCAATTTTTTTTATCATTTTTCAAACAAATGAGTTTCACATAAGCCGCTCTTCTAAGGGGGGGGGGGCAGTTGCTGCTCCATGCCTGTAACTCGCTACTCCCATGATAATGCTTATTTGAGTTCGTTATGAGTTCTATCATTGCTTTCGTAAGGTTTTCAAATTACTACTAGGCTGAATGAAAAAAACTCAAGAAATAGGTCAATTTTGATTAGCAAAAACACGGTTATCAGGACATTTTATCTTAAAAATAAATCATTTTGAGCTGGCAAAATATCAATGTAGCGGGTGTTAAATTAAGTTTTTATACCTAGTTATGTATTATACTTAGATATTTGTTCTTTTTCAGAAACACAGGCTGTCTAACCGACCAGGAGAAAAGGTATAATAAGAGTTTGAGTGCGGCGCGTGTGGTAATTGAACACGTTTTTGGACTACTCAAACTACGTTGGCGCATTTGCAAATACGTGAATGCATATAGCGTTCGAAAAACAGTAAATATTGTAACTGCATGCTGTGTTCTCCACAATTTTTGCCTTCTGCAAAACGATAATTTCGAATTTAATGAAGTGCGTGAACTTTCCCCAGAAGAACCCGATCGTCCCAGAGAACTTGATAGAGCTGGCTTTGATAAACGACGGTCAATATGTAATAATATTTTTCTTTAATAAAAGATTTTGTTTGAACAAAACAATACTTTATCTTTATTCCAAATAAACGTGAAATCCTTACTTGGGAAATGAATAAAACTATGAAACAATACAAAAACTATATAAATGAACAAAAAACAAACAACAAAATCGTAGAAAAAAATTAAAGAAAAAATAAAATTAGTCTGAATCGGAGTGTTCCCGATGTCTTTTCCTAGATGAACCGATCATTTTTTTTAAAACGTCAATAAGGACTTGCCTCTGATCATTTTGTTGTTGTAAAACTCTAGTGTGCTCACGTAGTGCGCTAATAAGTTCCTGGGCATGTCTCTCTTGTTGGGCAGATTGCTCTTTATGTATATTCTTAATAGTATCTGCCATAGAGTTTTTGTTCGGCCGAACCGATTTTTTCACGTTTTGGAGGCGCGAGGTTGCTGGAGGAATATTTTCTTCCTTTTCTGCTATGCTATTGGGGAGTTCACATGTGCCACTTGGACCTGGTACGGGTGATTCTCGAAGATGTATTGAACCTAAGGAATCGTGTACCTCCGGCAACTGAATTTTATCGCTTTTTCCCCAAATAGCGTGCAGAGTGTCGAAGTGTTTTGGCGGTTTACTATAGCCTTGGCCGGTTTGTTTTGCGCTTCGAATGTAATTTATATATTTTCTGGTGAGGTTTTCGAACTTCTGCTTCACCCTTTCTGCATCGACTTGATAACCTGTTTCATTCAGTTCTTCGGCTATATCCCTCCAAAGTTTCTTCTTTACACTTCTCTTATCATTAAATAATTAAATTTTTCTGACCCTCGAATTTCTAACATTTTGTAGGTTGCCTCTGCGTCTTTCCCCGACTCATGAATTCCTCTTTGGGTCCACAAGTTACTCGAAGTTTGTGTATCCTGTTCGTTCTCAATCTCACTATCCCTAACGTATTCGCGCTCCAACGCACTGTCTATATTGCTGTCTGAAAAATATAAACTATTACTACAACTTTGTTTAGCACAAAAGTATTATTCATCCTGGGGGTTGGGTTACCTACCAGGCGGGTCTCCAGGTGGCGGATAGGAGGACGGTCAGGACTTATGTCTTGATTAGTGGCAGTCATAAGTAGAGTGAGGGGGCCTAAAAAACCCCCAAAAGCTTTTGCGAAAACTGCCGCCGCGGACCAGCCCCCCAAGTGAAGGTGTGAGGTACCGTGCCGATGTACTGAATGGTCACGGGGAACGTGGCCGCGAACGGTCCCCTGAGGGCACCAGGCGACACCCTCTTGTATATCAGCCTTCCTCTGGTATGCGGGCTCTGCCAGGGGTGACACAACTCTTCCCAGCTACTCGTGGGATCCAATATGGAAAATATGAAAAACAAAAACAAAAACCAAAATCCGGAGGCTGAGCGTACACGCACACCTCCGAAAACAAGTTCGGAGGCTGAGCGCACACCTCCAAAGCACCGTAGGGGTAAAAGAGTCTGCGGTGCTGAGGCGAAGAGGAGGAGGAAGGCGAGGGAACAGGAGGGTGTCTGCAAAGACACCACCGGCTCCATACGCCCCTCCAAATCCAAACCAGGCACCAGTGGCCAGCAAAACTTGGGCAGCGGCGTCAGTTCTTCCTCCAAAAGAGGCCAGGAACGCGTCGTCACTCAAGAAAAGAAGCGCATGCGCTCTGATACCTCTGAGGGAACACCCGTTAGAGGTAAAAAAGCAAGGCATGACGCTAAAACTATAGCCAACAAAAGCTATAGGGAAGCAGCTACCAACCACCTAAGGGTAGCTGTTATTGACAAGGCCGACCCGTACGGCAAAGTAAATGCCGACAGGGAAGGTCTTATCAAGAGACAGCTGGTGGAGGCCCTGGACAAGACCCTGTCCGCCACCTACGGCGAAAAGAAACCACCAACGTTCAGGTCGTGGTCGCACTCTGGTGAAATAATCAGAGTAACCTGCGATAACGAGGAAACGTTGGAATGGTTAAAGCACACGGTACAAAACCTCAAACCGTGGCAGGAGGCTGTGCTCGATGTGGTGCACGTCGACAACCTCCCTAAGCTGACAAAAGCCACCCTCTGGATCCCGAGCGACGCACACGCTGACCTCGGTGAAAAAGAGGATGTGCTGCGTCGGCTTAGTCGCCAAAACCCTGAGCTTCGTGTGGATGGATGGTGTTCCTTCCATTACGAAGCAAAGGAAAACCCCAAAGGGCACCTTTTCGTCTTCGGTATCGGGGACGAAGAGATGAAAGTCCTGGAAAAAGGTCAATGAGGATGAGCTACGCGCTTTCCTCATTGATCCTCAAAATCAAAAAGGCGGAGGCTGACACGGTCGAGCCATCTTCAATGATGGCGATCGATAGTGCCTCGGCAGAGGAACCGCCTAAGTCAAGTGACGGCGAGGCCAATCCACCCCCAACCGTGGAGGAGTCGATGGCCGAATAATAAGAAGCCCTAAATCGAAATTAATCTTCAATATGTCCCAGGATATAAAGAAGGTAAATATAATTCAGTGTAATCTTCAACACAGCAGAATGGCTACGGCAACACTATGCCGCCATCTCGATGTGTCAAAGGATACACTAGCACTCATCCAGGAACCCTGGATAAGACAAACGAAAATATTAGGTTTAAGCAATCTAAAAGGTTTAATTTTCAGCTTCCCTAGCAATCACCAACCTAGGACCGCAATATACGTTCCTAGAAAATTCAAGGCCTTTTCCATGTCGCACTTTTCAACATCTGACCTTACAGTGGTCAAAGTCGAATATGGGCAAAAGGGTCAAAAGAAAGTGATGATACTGGCATCCGCATACCTCCCCTCGGACGCTGCTGAACCACCACCTAGCAGGGAACTGGAGGACCTTGTGGAACACTGCCTCACCCATAAGCTTGAACTGGTAATAGGCTGCGACTCGAACGCACACCATGTTAGCTGGGGTAGCAGAGTTATCAACACTAGAGGTAAGTCGCTTTATGATTACATAACTAGTAAGAATCTTTGCATTCTAAATAGAGGTACTGAACCAACCTTCATAAACTCTCGCAGCCAAACACGAATAGATATCACATTATCTACCATAAAAATTTGTAATAAAATTTCCAGCTGGCATGTATCTGACGAAATTTCTATGTCAGATCATCGCTGGATAAAATACGAAATAAACTTATCACTGTCAACCTCTGAACTAACTAGGAACCCCAGGAAAACGGACAGGACTAAATACGTCCACCTTTTGAACGGGTCCCTGAGTAACATCAAGGAAATGACGTGTAATAGCAATGTCGAACTAGAAAGTTACTATGTAACTACGCAAAACATCATAAAACATGCCTATACGAAATCCTGCCCCTCGGAAAGGTCGAACTAAGCGGTGCTACCAATCCCTGGTGGAGCCGTGAGTTGGATCGACTGAGGGCAATGGCGAGAACATCTTTTAATAAGGCTAAGAATACCAAACTCAAAGAGGATTGGAACATATATAAGTCCCACCTCAAAGAGTATAAAAACTCATTAGACAAAATCAGAGAAAAGCCTGGAAAACCTACTGTGACGAAATTGAAGAATTTCCACAGGCAGCCAGACTCCAGAGAGCTCTCTCGAAAGACCCGTACCGGAACATTGGCATACTAACCAAAGAGGATGGCACAAAAACTGCCAACCTGAAGGAAAGCCTGGAACTGCTAATGTCAACGCATTTCCCCGACTCCAGATTTCAAAATATGGCTACCTGGAGGGACGAGGAACAACACTATCCTACGGACGACGACTGGAGAATAGCAAACCAGATTGTCGACGAAGACAAATTAAGGTGGGCCATTCTGAGCTTCCCCCCTTTAAATCACCAGGAACTGACGGCATATATCCAGCCCTACTACAGTGGGGCCTGGAGGTATTGATGCCGCACCTGGTAGGAATCCTCAGATCCTCTTTGGCACTGAGGTACATTCCTAAAGGTTGGAGAGAAGTCAAGGTGGTCTTTATACCTAAACCAGGAAGATTGGACCACTCCATCCCAAAGGCATACAGACCCATCAGTCTCACATCGTTTACAATGAAAACTTTGGAGAGGCTATGTGAAAGGTACATAAGAGATGTAGTGATTACGAGTAATCCACTACATCCAAATCAGCATGCATACACCCCAGGGAAATCTACAGATTCGGCACTCCACCTTGTGGCCGGCCGCATCGAAAGATCGCTGGACAAGAAAGAGTCCACCTTGGGCGTATTTATTGACATCGAAGGTGCGTTTGACAAAACCACCTTCCCTAAAATAACCAATGCTATTACTGAAAGGGGCATTCCCCAGACAGTTAATGGATGGATATTCAATATGCTCTCCCAGAGAGCAATAATAATGAGCGTGGAAGATGTCACTATAAGAGGCCTGGTTGTCAAAGGATGTCCACAGGGAGGGGTGCTCTCACCTCTACTGTGGAACTTGGTCTTGGACTCCTTACTCAACCGCCTGAGCAGTGAGAACTTCTACACTATTGCTTATGCAGATGACCTAGTGATTCTGCAAACAGGAAGGTTCGAGGAAACACTCTGTGCTAGAATGCAAGAGGCCCTCAATATCATAGAAAGCTGGTGCCAGGATCACTCACTGTCATTAAACCCACAGAAGACAGAGATGGTCCTGTTCACAAAGAAAAGGAGGCTTGTGAACCTTCGGGCTCCAAAACTCCTAAAAACTGAATTAAACTTCTCTGCAGAGGTGAAATATCTAGGGATCACCTTTGACAGCAAGTTAACATGGAACTCTCATCTGGAAAACAGAGTCAAAAAAGCATATATTGCCTATGAACAGTGTAGAAGAACCATTGGTCGTACCTGGGGTTTGTCACCAAGGGTCACGGAGTGGATCTACACTGCAATCATAAGACCTATGCTAACCTACGGCGCGATTGCCTGGGGAGTAAAAACAAACCAGTTGACAGTCGTCCGCAAACTTGACCATATACAAAGAACAGCATGCCTTAACATAACAGGAGGTATGAGAACTACACCAACTAGAGCGATGGAGGTGATCCTCGGTCTCACCCCACTTGATATATATATCAAGGAGGTGGTTTTGATGACCATGCTACGGCTCCGCTCTACTGGTACACAACTTGTAGCAGAATCTGGTGAGTCGAGGTGTGGTTTGTGGCGCGAAGCTATAAACGAGCTTCCAATGCTACAAGCAAATACAGAATCGATTTCACCAAGATATGCCTTTCACAGGCCCTACAAGATAATCATTAATGACAACGCTCAAAATGCATTGGCGACAGGTACTATATGTATCTTCACCGATGGATCTAAGACAAAAGAAGGTTCAGGATGTGGAATTTACTCCAGATCCCTAAACCTAAATATAAAATGGGCAATGGGTTGTAATGCAAGTATAGCTCAGACAGAGCTAACTGCCGTCTCCATAGCCGCAAAAGAGATTACCATAAGAGGAATCACTGGCAAAAACATCCGTATCCTTACGGACAGCAGACAAGTACTATTAGCCCTGAATAGGCCACGGATCACATCAGGACTAGTATTAGAATGTCACATGGCCCTTACGGAAGCCTGCTACAACAATGTGGTTACTCTAGGCTGGATAAAAGGTCATGGAATTTCTAAAGGCAACCGCATAGCTGACTCGTTGGCTAGAAAAGCTGCCTCCCAAAGGCTCTTGGGACCCGGTAGTCTTGTCAGCTTGCCGGCATCAGCGGTGGTTGACCTAGTAAAGGAACGCTCCCTTGACAAATTCAGGGGAAGATGGGACGAAGAAAAAGGTTGCTTACTATCCAAGGAACTTCTGAAATATCCGAATAGCAAAGCAGCCAAGAAATACGTGGCCATGACCAGAAAGGACCTGCGGTTGGTCACAGGTATACTTACTGGCCATTGTCATTTACGAAAACATCTAAACAGGTTGGGTTTATCTGACAGCCCACTATGTAGAGGATGTGAATAAGAGGATGAGACAGTTGAGCACGTCCTTTGTGACTGTCTGGCACTCTCTCTAACAAGACTTTCTGTATTCGGCGAGAACTGGCTAACACATGCCAACTTGAGGGAGCTGCCTACAGGCGACGTCATCACCTACTTTAAACAGGTAGGATGGTTGACGAGCCAATAGGTTAGGCTCAATCTCAGAAGGACGCACAATGGGCCAAATGTGGCCTAAGTGCTGTGGGGCGACCCACCCTTCCAGAATTACAGATACAGATACAGAAGTATTATTCATTGGTCCATTTTTTTGTGCCTCCATAATAGAAGTAAAAGTTGTCATAGGTGTCAACCCCCCCTCATAAGACTAAGACACAATTTGGGGTGAAACGGAGGATTCAGAAGTCCAATTTTCTAATTTCCAAATTGTGGAACATTGATGAATTAACTACAATTTTGTTCTCACGAACTTTTTGCTAGAAATATTAACTGAGATACAGCCGATAAAAGCTGTATCAAAAATTAGACAAAAATAATAATTATGACTGGTACTATCAAGTTTTATCGAGTCTCTAGTTTTTCCAGGTACAATGTAGGTAGGTACATATCTACTAGACTCTTCCAGGGGATAGAGAGGTACACATGTTCTCCTTTCTACCTAAATTTCCTAATTCGTAATTCATAATAGGCCTAGATTTATGAGACGCAAGAATGTGGGCCACTAAATAATACACGCGGTGTAGTTCCCCCTTCCCATATAGCACACGACGTACTGGGGACGTACAAATTAGGTCAGATTTGGGTCTTTACGACCCCGGACCAGAGGGTACGTTCTGAGTACGTACATATCTGGACTTACTTGGGACGTCCGGAAATGGACGTTTTCAGTACGTACATATTGGGTCCATTTCAGATATTTATTCCTAAAGCCAATCGGATACGTTCTGAGTACGTACATTTCTGGATAATATGCATAAAATAAATTTTGGTAATTACAATTTTTTATTAAAAAATAAATAAATGAAAATAGCTTTACATTTTAAAAGGTTACGTTTTCATAAACATAGAACTATAAACTCACATAACACCAATAATGTGAACCGATTAACATAAAAATTATCATGTGTCAGGGGAAAGGGGATTACTAAACATGTTTGTTGTAGAAAAAGTGTAAATACTAAACAGTGCAAAAGAAAAACCAAACCTAACCGTGTTAATCAGCAGACCTAACTGTTTAGCTCGAAAAAAAGCGCCTATAATGTTTTTAAATTACGCGCCAAAGTCGTCTGGTTCGTTCAGAGAGACAGAACTAGCTCTCAAATCATGGCTAAAGAGGGCGAAGGAAAGGTCCATGAAACAAGCATTAAAGCTTCTATTTTATTTAATTGAAGATCAAGGAAATATTATTTGGGTATTTTTTATCAGAATTCTTTATTACTTTTGATTTTATTTTGTTATTATAAGATATATAGTTTTATTTTAAATTTTATAAATCATTGTGAAATAAAAATGGTTATTAAAAATTGTTTTAATTAATTAAAATATTGAGATTATTTTTCACCCATTTCCTGGATACGTCCCAGAACTGTCCACAGTTTGGGCCAAAAGTGTACGTACCAAGGACGTCCATTTGCGAAAAATTTGGACGTACCAGGTACGTCCCAGATTTGTCCACATTAGGCACAGTTTGGACCAAAAGTGTACGTACCTGGGACGTCCATTTATGCGGAATCTGGACGTACCCGGTACGTCCATAGGACGTACACTACTGTCCCTAATCCGTACGTCCTCAGAACGAACGATACGCCCTTTTGGTACGTCCCCAGTACGTTTATAGGTCGTATATGTGCTATATGGGTTGTCTTGAAAGTTCATTTTTCTTTGGTTCAAATCAAACTAACCTTCAATAGGGGTGCTTTCCACAGGAAGATCAACTCTCATCACCTCTAAATGCCCCAAATCGGAGTGTGCTTTCGTTATACCATAAGGCTCCAAGATGCCCGAATTGGCGGCTCGAGTAATGTAGTCCAATGCGTAAACGTCTTAAATAAAAATAAGGTAATTATTTAGAAGAGTTACTTCTGGCTAATTTCCGTAATTTTTACAAAAATACTTTAATTATGGTCTACAAATCATGAATTGAGTATTCATTTAGTGCGCTCAAGCATATTTTTTTCAAAATTAATTTTTAAAGTTGGAACTACTTTTTGATCGCGCTGCCATTTTTAGCAGTATGGCGTCTGAAAATCGTATGCAAATAGTAATACGCGACAAATAACAAACAAAATAAATTATTTTGATATACATTACATTATAAATTTGAGCGAAAAAAACATTAAAAAAGCAATCTTATGATATATAAATGTGCTCTCAAGACTTACTTTTAACAAATGGCTTTCCTAAAAAGATGTATTGACACTCATCACTACACTATACCCATTCTGTATTTTATTAAACTTAAATCTGCACCATACAATATTTATATAATTAAATATAGGTACTCTCTGAAAAACTAAATCTACAATAATTATAACTCGTAATCATCTTAACAAAATGTTCTATTTAACAACAAAATTTATTCTGCAATACACAATACTAAAATCAACTTTTTAACAGCGCTATCTGCTGTTCCGAACATAACTTGCGTTATGTCATGTAGATACCAGCGTTGCCATATCTCTAAATAAAACCTAAATATTACGATCATATTTTTTTACATTATAAATATATAATAATTATTGAAAATAAAATGTGAAATGTAGAGAGAATATTATTAACCAAATCTAATCGGTCTTTGTGCATATTATAAAAAATAAAACAAAGTTAAACAAACACGCAAAATTGAGTGACGGGTGGCGATGATATCCTAATCCTACCTAAACAAACCTAACCAGACCTAACCTAACCTAACCTAACCTAACCTAACCTAACCTAACCAGACCTAACCAAACCAGACCTAACCAAACCAGACCTAACCAAACCAGACCTAACCAAACCAGACCTAACCAAACCAAACCAAACCAAACCTAACCTAACCTAACCTAACCTAACCTAACCTAACCTAACCAGACCAGACCAAACCTAACCTTACCTAACCTAACCTAACCAAACCAAACCAAACCAAACCAAACCAAACCAAACCAAACCAAACCAAACCAAACCAAACCAAACCAAACCAAACCAAACCAAACCAAACCAAACCAAACCTAACCTAACCTAACCTAACCAGACCAAACCTAACCTAACCTTACCTAACCTAACCTAACCTAACCTAGCCTAGCCTAACCTAACCTAACCTAACCTAGCCTAGCCTAACCTAACCTAACCTAACCTAACCTAACCTAACCTAATCTGGTTTGGTTAGGTTAGGTTTGGTTAGGTCTGGTTTGGTTAGGTTTGGTTAGGTTTGGTTAGGTTTGGTTAGGTTTGGTTAGGTTTGGTTAGGTCTGGTTAGGTTAGGTTAGGTTAGGTTAGGTTAGGTTAGGTTAGGTCTGGTTTGGTTAGGTTTGGTTAGGTTAGGTCTGGTTTGGTTAGGTTTGGTTAGGTTAGGTTAGGTTTGGTTAGGTTTGGTTAGGTTTGGTTAGGTTTGGTTAGGTTTGGTTAGGTTTGGTTAGGTTTGGTTAGGTTTGGTTAGGTTTGGTTAGGTTTGGTTAGGTTTAGTTAGGTTTGGTTAGGTTTGGTTAGGTTTGGTTAGGTTTGGTTAGGTTTGGTTAGGTTTGGTTAGGTTTGGTTAGGTTTGGTTAGGTTTGGTTAGGTTTGGTTAGGTTTGGTTAGGTTTGGTTAGGTTTGGTTAGGTCTGGTTAGGTTTGGTTAGGTTTGGTTAGGTTTGGTTAGGTCTGGTTAAGTTAGGTTAGGTTTGGATAGGTCTGGTTAGGTTTGGTTGGGTTAGGTTAGATGTGGTTAGGTCTGGTTTGGTTTGGTTTGGTTTGGTTTGGTTTGTTTAGGTTAGGTTAGGTTAGGTTAGGTTAGGTTAGGTTAGGTTAGGTTAGGTTAGGTTAGGTTAGGTTAGGTTAGGTTAGGTTAGGTTAGGTGTGGTTAGGTAAGGTTAGGTTAGGTCTGGTTAGGTTAGGTTGGGTCTGGTTAGGTTAGGTTTGGTTTGGTTAAGTCTGGTTTGGTTTGGTTAGGTTTGGTTTGGTTAAGTCTGGTTTGGTTTGGTTATGTCTTGTTTGGTTAGGTTTGGTTAGGTTTGGTTAGGTTTGGTTAGGTTTGGTTAGGTTTGGTTAGGTCTGGTTAGGTCTGGTTAGGTTAGGTTAGGTTAGGTTAGGTTAGGTTAGGTTAGGTTAGGTTAGGTTAGGTTAGGTTAGGTTAGGTTAGGTTAGGTTAGGTTGGATTAGGTTAGGTTAGGTTAGGTTAGGTCTGGTTTGGTTAGGTTTGGTTTGGTTAGGTTTGGTTAGGTTTGGTTAGGTTTGGTTAGGTTTGGTTAGGTTTGGTTAGGTTTGGTTAGGTTTGGTTAGGTTTGGTTAGGTTTGGTTAGGTTTGGTTAGGTTTGGTTAGGTTTGGTTAGGTTTAGTTAGGTTTGGTTAGGTTAGGTTTGGTTAGGTTAGGTTAGGTTAGGTTAGGTTAGATTAGGTTAGGTTAGGTTAGGTTAGGTTAGGTTAGGTTAGGTTAGGTTAGGTTAGGTTAGGTCTGGTTAGGTCTGGTTTGGTTAGGTTTGGTTTGGTCTGGTTAATTGGTTAGGTTAGGTTAGGTTAGGTTAGGTTAGGTTAGGTTAGGTTAGGTTAGGTTAGGTTAGGTTAGGTTAGGTTAGGTTAGGTTAGGTCTGGTTAGGTTTGGTTAGGTTGGATTAGGATAGTATCGCCACCCGTCACTGAATTTTGCGTGTTTCTTTATCTTTGTTTTATCTTTTATAATATGCAAAAAGACCGATGCGTGTTTGTTTATCTTTGTTTTATCTTTTATAATATGCAAATAGACCGATTAGATTTGGTTTATAATATTCTTTTTACATTTCACATTTTATTTTCAATAATTATTATATATTTATAATGTAAAAAAATATGATCGTAATATTTAGGTTTTATTTAGAGATGTGGCAACGCTGGTATCTACATGACATAACGCAAGTTATGTTCGGAACAGCAGATAGCGCTGTTAAAAAGTTGATTTTAGTATTGTGTATTGCAGAATAAATTTTGTTGTTAAATAGAACATTTTGTTAAGATGATTGCGAGTTATAATTGAGGCTATCAGCGCAAAAGTGGTGTAACCCACTATTTGTGTTGGTTGCAGTTTTGGCGTAAACTACATTCCATACATTATTAACTTTGAATACAAAAGTGGAGTAAGCCACCTTTTGTTATCAAAACAACAGATGGCGCTAAATAAAAAATAAATTAATAAAAACAAATCTATCTTAGCAAATTTTTAATCCTATTTTTCCTAAGTGCATTGCCGGGGGTTACACCACTTTTGCGCTGATAGCCTCAATTATTGTAGATTTAGTTTTTCAGAGAGTACCTATATTTAATTATATAAATATTGTGTGGTGCAGATTTTAGTTAAATAAAATACAGAATGGGTATAGTGTAGTGATGAGTGTCGATACATCTTTTTAGGAAAGCCATTTGTTAAAAGTAAGTCTTGAGAGCACATTTATATATCATAAGATTACTTTTTTAATGTTTTTTCGGTCAAATTTATTATGTAATATATATCAAAATAATTTATTTTCTTTGTTATTTGTCGCGTATTACTATTTGTATACCTACGATTTTCAGACGCCATAATGCTAAAAATGGCAGCGCGATCGAAAAATAGTTCCAACTTTAAAAATTAATTTTGAAAAAAATATGCTTGAGCGCACTAAATAAATACTCAATTCGTTGTTTTTAACTATTAATTAAACAATTTTTATAAAAATTTTGAAGATAGGCCAGAAGTAACTCTTCTAAATAATTACCAAAAAGAAAATAGGTTATGATTAAAGATTTACGAGATATCTAAATCATACCATCTGTTTTAAGAATTTCAGCCTCCTGAGGGCTGATACAAAACGCGATGTCGGTACCATTTATTATGAATTTTACTTCAACCAGATCTTCGTTCAGCGACATGTTTTTTCAAATTCAGTGCATTTAACAACACGTTTTGACTTTGACCAATCAGGTTACATCAGAGAGAGAGATAGAAAGTTCACGCGTGAGTTTACCACTCTCATGCATGGGTAAACTTTTTGACAGATTAATGTATCATGCGTATCAGATATGACGTCATAGCTAAGTCGCTCGAATGCAACATTTTAGATACTTGTGATACTCAAGTATCTTGCGTATCAGCATGTATCAGTCGCCAAAAAACACCTTAAGTGTTTGTCCATTTAATTCAACTTTTAACGTTTTTCGCGTATTATATATTTATATCGTGAGAAGATCTATTTAATATAAATATGAGTTACAGTGGCTCGGATGAAAATATTGGCAACAGCGATTTATTAGACGAAAGTATTGGTGCATTCCACAGTGAAGACGAATCCAGTCATGTTCTCGAGTAAATAATTGAGGAAATTGGTGTTCGCCCGAAAAATTCGGAATGGGAAAATATTTTCCACTTGTTGCACTGTCATGTGTTAAATGTCAAACTAGTACTACAGTGTTCCAACAGAACAGTTTTGGACTAGTTTCAAATTTCATCAAATGCGCGCATGCGTAGAAACAAATTTGAAAACAATCCGAAACGCATCCCTGATTGTTTGTTGGAACGAACCTTATTATCTTTATCCAATAGCCAACGCAAGTACAAATAATTAAATAAAAACCAGAAAAATAACAATAAACATCTCAAAACCAACTTTGTAATCTACAAAATAATAATATGCTAAACCAATAAACCATAGAAATAGAACATAAATGTTTAAATTGCAAATCAAAATCCCTAAAATGTCTGAAGAAATTTAAAAACTCCCCAGAATTTCTACATATCGTGTTTATAAAAGCCGAATATGGCCGAAGTATTGTCGAGAGGTACACAGAATACCCTTTTCGCGAGATATCGTTTCTACATGTCGAAAGCGACTGTAGAATTCGACATGTCGAAAACGATAGGATACAGAATCCCTGTCCCCCTTGTATATTTGTATCAAGAACGATAAACATTTACCAGGATTGCCTAATCGGGCTGATTTGTCCGCCAGCTGTGTGACGTCACTGCAGACCTTCATTAAAACGTTTACCATATAAATGCATGGAAATAATAGGAATTAGACAGTATTTTTATGATTTCTGTAATACTAACGTACCACTATTTGGATTTTTAAGATTAAACACTTATAATTTATAATAAATATTCCCATAAAATCGTTTTAATACGGCCGAGGACTGCAGTGACGTCACGTGCGATCGATTTTTTAGCGAACGTACGTGTTATGGGATTAAGCAATCCTGGTAAATTTTTTATCATTCTTGTATTTGTATCATGTACCTAACCTTATTATATATCGTTGTAGATAACCTTTACATCAATGGGTACATTCAGGAGGTCCCAGCGGCTAGATCTAGCCACTCAGCATGCTGTGGCCGCTGTTAATAAGCGCCTTCGTTTCGGCTGAATGCGTGGCTCACTGACAGCGGAACAAAAGTCAAATCATTTGAAAACATAACCCAATTTTTATTTTGGTTTTTATATGTCTATTGTGTTCATGTACAAAACTACAATAATTATCTTCAATTATCAATTGGATAAATCTTATCCCAACAATCAACACCTTAGAATATAATTAAGATCAACACAAAACTACATAACCCAATTTCGATATGTCATTAATGTCAAAATCGCGATGCGCTTTTTAGAAAGCGACAAATTTCTACGCTGAGCAAAACAGTCAGCCGCTGTTGAATAGCTTTCAAGCAGCGCTACATTCAGAGAGACTCCTTACTAAGCGATCTCAGCCGCTGTGACCTCCTGAATGTACCCATAAACTCTTAGACAAGGAAAGAGAGAGGATTGCGCATTCGAATCAATTTGTGTAACCCATTTACCACCAAACTAATGGCGGTCAATATTGACATAGGCGTATCATACGATTTTTCTTAGACGATTATTAAATAATCATTTTCATTATTTCGTATTACAAATCTAATTTAAAAAAGTCTTTGAATTTATACTGCTCCAAAAAAAAAAGAACAATCATTTTAAAACATATTTATTTAATAAATATTACAATTTTAATCTATTTTAAATATATGTTTTTGTTCCACGCCACTGCAAAACTATTACATCTATGAGAAAATAATAACAATTAATTGAAAAATTATCTTTAAAACTGAATGAAAACAATGTTCAAAATGTATGTACAATTAATTTAAGTTATCATACATAACATATGTAATTTAGTTAAACATCTATTACCTGAAAGCTGTAATATTAATAAAAATAAATTTCAAGGAAATAGTTGTAAAATACTTCTTACCTATGAAATGAAATTCCTTGCTCTTTTTTAGCACTCTGACTATTGCACTTATAAGCTACACAATTAACCATTTTAAAATGTCTATTCAGTTTATTAAAAAAAGTGAAAATTAATAAAAAACTAAAAAAATACAATTCGATGTTCCAAATTTGTTTGCCACCAAACGTTTGAAAATTGGCTTCACTCTCACGCATAAGGTTTTCATTGCCATGCGCTGTCCTCTCTCTTTCCTAGTCTAAGCCTAAAATGGATGTGCCCTGGACCCCTATTCTTGACGGTGATAGAATAGAACTCTCCCTAGGGAGCACTCCCTACTTTCGTTCTATCACCTTTCTATTGGTTACATGAAACCGTATTCTTGAGTTCGATAGAAAGAAGTACAGTCGTTGTAGAAAGAAGCAAATTAATAAGAATGTTTGAGCAGGATTGCCAAATAGTTAAACCAATCGGAATAAAGAATTTTTGACTGCAAACGTGGTTATTGTTTATTTTTTACGGTCTCTAAAGTGTTTCAGGAGCTATATTTTATTTCATTTCTACATTTAATTCTATTTCATAGCATAATATTTAGTTCTAGTTTTTTATTTAGTATTGTTTTTAGTATTTATATGTATTTAGTTTAGTATTAATATTGTTTGCCTTTATTTCACAGGTGTTTTTACAATTTACAATGGATTTGAATAATGTTTTAATTTACGACGCTATACAAAATGATATACGAGAAGTTTTACCCTTGGTAAACCCATTTGATGAATTAACAGAGTATAGGTTTACAAGGCTTTTCAGATTGAACAAGGAAGTTTGTCGCAACGTTATAGTGTTTCCATTTTTTCTTTTGTATAGGACTGCGTTAATTTGCCGGAGTACATTTCTTCTCTTGCAGAAATAAAGTCAACAAGAATCTGCTTTTGTTGGGTGTTCATAGGAGCACTCTTTTGTTTTTTATTTTCTGCCATTTTCACTATACTGTATATGTCTTATCTATGTTCACTACTGTTACTTTTGATTAAAAAAAAAATAAATAAAAGGTTGATAACGGACGAACAATTATTTTTGATTATCTAAGCATGAAACACACATCATATAAAACCAAGAAGCATATTACTACTATGAAAGAAATTACTTCTATACTATTTTTGGTTCGAAAATAAAAATCCCTAACACCTTCTCTTGGTGTTATAGCGGTTCCTTCAGAAATAACCAATAGAAGTAATCGTTCTCTCGGGGAGCAACCCTTCTATCGGTACAGTGAGAGAACGAATTTCAAGAATACGGTTTTGGCATTTTCAATAGAACCACGCCTACTTTCTATTGGCTGTTCTATTCTATCACCGTCAAGAATAGGGGTCCTGCTGTCAATACACAGCGTATACTACCATGGGTGTGTTCGGGGAGCACGCTTTCGAGCTATGTAGCGCCAAGAGCCATATAATTCAAACGAGAAATAGTACTAGATAGCGCCAAATGGCGCAAATAGCGTGCTCCCCGAACACAGCCCATGTGTCGCACTAGCAGTGCGAGAGAGATGGAGATAGAACGGTGGCAAAATACGCGAGCTGGCAATGTAAAATAAATACAAAATTCAAATTAATTTTGTCTACTATAAAGTTATTAGGAAGTTTGGTTTGGAAATGAATTAAAATAACTTTTCCAAGCGTAAATATTTATTTTTGCATTTTCTTAACATAAATAAATGTAGAAATTCCACAATTAGATTATAAAAAATTAAGGGTTCAAAAAAAACATAAAGTCGATCCCACAATTTTAATTTAATAATGAAAGTTACTTGCAACTAGTTTCGGTCCACAGGACCATCATCAGGCTAAAAATACAATACAATGTCAATTTTGAAAGGAAGACAGTAGTAAGAGTTAAATGTGATGGAAACAAAAATCAAGACTACAGTAAAATAGTTGTAGGTGAATTATCAACTTACAACTCATAAAATAGACAACATTAAATTATGTTAATACATATGAAAATCTCCAAAGAGATCACCGCATAGAAATATAAAACATGCAGCCAAAATGATAATATTGTTTAAGTTCTCTAATGGTTTTTTTAAAAAAAAATTAATTATACAAAGCAAATCATAAGAAAATACAATATATTGTAATGATAAATCAACATTATTACTAATTGATACATCAAAACACAAGAGAAGAGTAAAGTACTTAAGAAAAATGAAGAAATATATAATATTGAGGGAAGTAAAGTAACAAAATACTGATCAAAAAAGTGAACACTATAAACATTTTAACTTGACTAAACAAAGCAATGCAAAATATAAAAAAAATTTAATTATTAAATATCAAATTTAAAAATTACAGACCTCTTCAAACTTACCAAGAATCATCAGGAGAAAAACCATAAATCTTGGAACATCAGCACTTAAGCAGACATTATAGGATAAGTAAGAAACATGAAACATTGGGGAGAGTTGATAATTTTTAGTAGGCACATTTTACTTTTGTTTGTAATTGTATATAATTAAATTTATGACTAACGCAACATTTGTATATGTAATATTACCAGGTACAGGTACAACCGAAGTTGAAGGCTCAGCAGGTATTTCCTGTATAACTCTACAACTAGGGGAGACTTCTACTAATGTATAAAGTAGAAAGAAATTATTTGAAAATGAAATAAAAAAGGCACCTATTACCCACCATTTACACTAATAGTGGTTACACTTCTTAAAGGTCTTCGCGTTCTTTCCTTTTTCTTTAAATGAACGAGAAAATCAAAAATAGTTGGAACAGCGTCTTTTTTCAATCGAAAGCTTTCTATAACAGTTTGGTAGTAATCACTTTGAAGAAAATGTTTAGGTACTACAAAGAACAGCTGAATCGCTTGCTTTTAAGTTTTTTCTTCGTAAAGCCAAAATCCACTTTTTGCGATGATTCGGATCTTTAGGAAAACTAAAAATGGTGACATATTTTTGATAAGGCATCAAAATAATACAATTTCAAAATATATTCTCAAATTTTACATCAGTTACCTATGTACTTACTGGTGAAACTTTATATCAGTTCCCTTAGTAAATCTAGTCGTGCAGTTGTAAGCTGAACATGATTTCACCATTTTTTCTTTTTTAATTCAATACACACGTATACAATTAATAAGTCTATGTATTCGCGATGTGAAAATATTGAGTAATATTTACGGAATAGCACGTTAAAAATTTAAAAAGCACAAATAAGCCCACTACTCACAATGCTTTCGCGCTCCTTTTGCCACTGTTTTCTATCTATCTTTGTCTGGTTGCTATGGTCCCATACTATCTCTTTCTAAGGCACATCCATTTTAGGTTATAATAGCTATTGATCTATGCTTTATATGCCGCAGAGTGTACTGTGATTGTATCTTGTAATTCTTGTATCAATTGGTATCAATTGAATCGTGATTTAATAGTGTCTTTTATCTATGAGGTGCGTTCTTTTTGACTGAGATCTCAGTTAATCTCAGCTCAGATCGATTCAATCACTTCGAAGTGAGCTGAGATTTTTCCTCCCCCTTTACCGATGCTGAATGTGCTATGCGGTGGTATCAGTTAGAATTGAGTCGGAAATAAAGTGGTGGGGAGCAAGAAATCGTAGGTGGCGCGTTTGTCGTTCTTTTTGGTGCTTACTCACATCACTTTATATCAGATTATCAGATCACTTCAATTGAAGTGATCTGAGATCTCAGTCAAAAAGAACGCAACTCACTTTAATACTTGAAGATATGTTGAAGAGTTACTGTCCTCTAAAAGGTTACGTTCATAAACTTACTCTGAGTAAGGATAGTTTACTCCGAAGCGTTCATAAATTTACTCTACCAGTATAGAGTATGCTTTTAAAAGCGTTCAGAAACCTACCCGGAGTATACTCTGCATACTCCACTGTTTTAATAGAGTAATATATACTCTGACAGTTATGACAGTTTGGTTACTTCATTTTTCCCGGATTGTTTTTCCTGGTATTTATACTTTTGTACAGATATGATTGCATGAAGTTTGTTTTTGGTTTATTTTGGCCACATACGTAACATTAATGGAATACTGTGTGGTATCAATACAAAAGGATACCATTACTCTTATTTTTTCTGTCGATGATAATTTGAATTTAATATTATTTGTTTTACTTACATTCATAAGTTCCCAACATTGTGTTATGCTATTAATATCATTAATATTCAACTTATCCATGGTTAATAATTTAAATTATTTATTTTCGAAATGAAAAATATAACCCCAAATATGACATTAATGACATTTTATTTGGATCTCGCGATGTAGTTTCTGAACGGTTACTCTGAGTAACTACCAAACATACATTTCTAATCACGTGGTCATACTCTCCTCTACTCACTGGAGTAAGTTTATGAACGTAGCCTAACAGAGACTGCCTTTAATCTGTGTTAACTGGACGAAATGGACCCGAAAGAAAAATAAAGGCACAATTTGTGGTGTCTGAAAGTGATAGGTGTGAAAAAAGCTAAAAGTGTTTGGTGGATTGTTTAACATATTCTGTCTTGGATATATAATGTAACTGTAAAATTTTTAACAGTTAAATTTCAAAATTACTATTTAAATATTGTTCCTTACAATGGAGGTGAAACAAGAACCACATAATGTTTTTATGGAGGAGCTTAAAGTCGAAGACATCTTTTTTGAAAATGAAACAACTAAAGAAGAAATCTCTTTTAATGAAATGGAAAATCAAGCTAATATGATAAAGGATTTGTTTTCAATAAAAGAGGAAAATGATTCCAAATCATATACAGGTCATTTACATGAAACCTATTTAAAAACTGAAAATGTTATTAACACAAGTAATGATGAAAGTTTGAAGTACAACTCCATTCAACTTAATTGTAGAAACCCATCAAAAAAAGGTATGATAAACACATTTTTTATATATTTTGTAGTAAGTGCTAATTGAATAATGAAGGTAATCAAGATAAAAAATCTTAATTTTACATTGTAAGTATATTTTGGTTATCTTCCAGTTTAACCATCCGCTAAAAATTCTCTGCGCATGTACAAAAATATTCGAAATCAGCGGGAGAGCCGCACAGCGTTGTCAGATCAAATATTTTTTCTTGAAAGCGAATAGTTTAGTTTTGATTTAGTAAATTTGATTTTAAAAAAAACGCACGTTAATAAGGAGCGTTACTGCTAAAATTCATAAGTAATAATTAAGATGCTAAGAACAGCAGTTGAAAATATGAATAATAACGTAGATAGGTACTTCCCTTCGTTATTTCGAATTAAATATATTGTAATATGCGAATATAAAAATCTCACGTTTTCATGGTATTCTGTGGTTTTCATTTTTAGAGCAATGGGGCAATACACCTATCTCTTTATTGAATACTCATGCGCAAATATTTTTGAATTTTCTTCTTCCACTGCTAAAATATGACTACTTCTTGCCATAGAACACAACGTATTGCTACCAAGGAATACCACAATTTAAATGAAGAGTTCAGCTATAAAGAGTAAACTTTATATAAAAATGGTTTAAAAAATTGAAGTAAAACAGGTGTTATTTTTTAGTTAATTCAAATAAAATATAATATTAACATCTGTTGTTTTAATGGTATTCTGTGATTTTAATTTATTATGGTTTTAAATTAATGAAAAATATAAACTACCACAATAAATGCAGTAGAAACTATAAGGAAAAACATTTTAAATAATGCATATTATATTAAAATTAAATAATATATAATTAAAATTTTATATTATGTCTTCTGATTTATTTAAGGCATATTATGTTTACATGCATATAAAATTTAAATCCAAAATCAGCCCTATAATTGAATCTCCTTTTTATAATAAATTAACGTTATCTGCAAAATGTACATACTGTACGTTCAACATGCATTATTTCATAAATTTACTTAACTCGATTACATAACCTGTTACGCAATCTGTTAAATAATGTCTATAATTTTCGTCTTTCCAATGTTTATTCACTCACTTTATTTATTCATACATATGTGGCAACGCAGCTCGAGATTTAAAGTTTGCCGCTCCTTATCAACCAATAAAATTATCCTTGATACTTCAAATTTTGTACATGCGCAGAGAATTTTTAGCGGATGGTTAAACTGGAAGATAACCAAAAAGGTGATTTAATTCACCAGTCATTTTGCAATAACATTCATTATAATCAAGCACAACATTTCAATAACCTATTTTTAATCTATTGCCATCTAAATTATTATTAAAGTAATATTAACTTCTCCTCTTGTAAAAATTGTAATTATTTATACATCAAATTCCTTAAAATATTAATTTTAGTTGAGTTAAATGTGCTTGTGGCTATTGGAGTGTTAGTGATTTGTTTATTATATAAGGTTCTGAAATGCTGTCAATCATTTGAACTCAATGATTCTGTGATCTGTCTGTTGTGTATTTTTAATTAAATACATAATAACTTTAGAACTTTTTATTCTGAATGTCACGTTACAACTAAATATTAACAACTGTCAATCTGACATATCTTTACATACTAGTGCGCGTTCCAAGAGTGCATTCACAACATTTCCCCTCTTGTTATTTAAAGATCTAGTTTATAAGTTGGTTATATAATTCTGCTAATCCTAGATCTTTTTGGAGTACTTAACTCCACTTTAGGAGAAACAACTTTTGATTTGTCAATGGATTCTAAATTAACACTTTGAGACACTGAGGTTGATGGTAAATCATTATTTGGCAAATCCACTGTTGAAGCTGGTGAAATATTATGATTATTGTGACTTTGTACTGGATTATTATTATTACTTATGGTAGGTACTACATTTGCAGACAAATCAACATCAATATGGGTATAAGCTGGATCATTTAAATCACTCCTGAAAGAATCTACATAACCAAATTTTATAAGAGATCCAACTTGCACTAAATAAGTACAATAACTTAAGATTTCCATAGTCTTACCTTTTTGCCAGAGCTTAGTAAGTTTGTTTTTTACATAAACTGACTCATTTAATTTAAATAATTTTTTTGCTCTTAAAGCATTTTGAGAACTACTATTGACATATTTGCTATGCCCCAAAGGTTTGATTAGGTCAAATCTAGTTCTTGGTTTTAATTTCAAAATAATTTAAGATGGTGTCATATTTGTTGATGTAGAAGGGGTATTTCTATAAGCAAATAGAAAACTTGACAATTTAAGCAAAATTTGTTGCTATATTTTCCCCTTTCACAGAAAATAGAGCCTTACTCAAATCTTTTTTTACAATCTGAACATCTCTTTCAGCAAAGCCATTGCTAGGTGGATGATCTGGAGGTGTATTTTTTTTTTCGGGCTGAGATGGGAAACTCATGTTTGATGGGTCCTTATCCAGAACCCAACAGTGTTGGACTCACCCTAGAGAGGACGCCTACCACCTCAAAACTCGCCGTTACCCCCGCCTCGGAATCACTACCCTAGCATACTTCAAGACGGGCGGCGGTCCGTCACACACCCTTCACCCATGACCTTCATCCTCCACCTGGTCATAAATATGCAAAAATGTATGGTTAAACAACATTAAAAAATCAATGAATATTCTATAAAAATTATGAGGTGAATCAGGCCAAGGCACATGATCGTTACTTCTGATGAAATTTTGATTTTCTTGACAAATATCACATGATGCAATAAATTTCTCAATATCATTATTTAGATTTGGCCACCAACAATATGATCTAATTAACATTTTGGTCCTTACAATACCAGAATGTTGTTCATGAAACAGATTTAAAATTTCAACTCTCAATGACTCTGGAATTTCAACCCTATTTCCTAACATAATACAATTCTGTTGAACTGATAATTCATTCCTGTGTTTAAAAAATATTTTTAGATTGTCATCATATATACCACTAGGCCAACCTGACAAAATAAAGTCTTTGACTTGCAAAAGTAACAAATCTTTATTAGTAGCTTTTTTATCTGCATTCATCGGTACTTTATTAATCAAATTAAATGAAAAAATATAATCGCAAACTTCTGTTTGTTGGTTTAAGGGTAAACACGACAGGCCATTAGCATTAGAAATAGAGTTCCCTTTTTTGAAAATTATGTCATATCCACAGACATAAAATTGATTTTAATCGAAGACTAAACAACAATAATGAAACAAAGCCAAATAAAGTTGCATTGTAACCGAAAATCGTAAAGTAGGTATCTAATATCTCAAAAACTATTAGGAATTGATATAGGGATGTAAATATGAACTTACCTTATTTTTTATAAGGAATTAAATTAAAATAAAAAAAAATATGGGTTGCTATTTGAAATAAGGAAGATACCTTCGTTTTTTTTAATTTAAAATTTAACTCAATAGTGTGATCACCCTGTATAATATTTTTTTAAATACACTTTATTTACTTACAATTGAAGATCTTAAATGCAAAATAATACATTTACTTTTTAATTTAAATAATTTAGGTATTGAAGTAATCATTATTTTATTAAGCGTGAATTCTGTCAAAATTTTCGAAAAACATTAAATTTCTCCTAAACGGTTAATTTTAGATACAAAGTACCTTACATAAACTAACACTTAAATTTTACGAACTAACCAAAAATAAGAAAATAGACAGGGTGTTGCATTTAAAATAGTGAAGTTGGTGTCGGTTTCCGGTATAACCGGAAGTGCGATCAAATTGAAGTACTTAAAAACCCCTGTATACCAAATTTTGATTAATCTCGCGTTTTTCCTTCCCCATAAACTTCTAGGTGGCACTCGTCGTAGGACATATTTGCATATTCTATGTAATTATGAATGCAAAATAAAAATCCTGAAATGCACTTTTTCAATAAAAAAAAAAAAAATAATGTTGGTAATAATTGGCATTTCAAAGGGTGGCTGTATCTTCCAAAATAAAATATTTAACAAGAGATACAAGAGAGATACAAAAGTTTAAGAATAGACGTTTGATTCCAGTGGCGGTCCATGTTTTGATAAATTATAGCCCTAAAAAAAGTTTGGGGGTGAAAGGGGTCTTGATCCCCTCTGAAAATCCATAAAAAATCAAAATAATTGAATGCAACTGTTTCCAATTTATTGGGTATTATCTACTAGTATTTCCTATAAATTTTCATACATTAACGTTAAACCGTTTTAGAGTAATGTAAATAAAAATTATTTAAATTTTTAACTTAAGCATCCTCTAACTTTTTTTGTGTATATAGGTAAGTGAGGTTCAATCAACATATTTTTGACCCCAGAATCTGTGGTATAATTTATGACCATTCTTTTCGGGACACCCTGTATTTCTAAGTTTATTTAATGAATCTCAAATTAAATCTATAAAATATAAACCAAATTAAATAGATACTATATAAGTGATTCTTACTTTGTGTTACATTGATATATTAAATATTTTTGTATCTAAAATTCACTGTAGGTTTTAATTTGTAGGAAATTTGTTGAGAAGCAACTATTCAAAGTATTGGAGTTTACAGAGAGGTATCTTAATTTGTGGGTTATGTGGAAATATGTACACCACAAGATTTGAAATTGTATGGCATGTTGCTCAGCACTTTCCATTAAAAAATATGTACATATTTCTGTCAAGTAACCTGGAAGCAATGAAGGACAATGTTAATTATGGACCAGAAGGTGAATTTGGCCAAGAAAGAAAAAAATTGTTGTCTGCTAAAACTCAAACCCATAATTTATACACTAAGGAAAAGCTCACATGCGATAAACCATTTAAATGTAATTTTTGTTCTAAATCGTTTGGCCAAAAACCTAGTTTAAATTACCACATACGAATTCATACAGGTGAAAAGTTCAAGTGTGACATTTGTTTTAAATCGTATGGGGATAAAAGTAAATTACTTCAACATAAACGTATTCACGAAGCTGATAATCCATTCAAATGTCAAATTTGTACTAAATCGTTTGCAGTAAAATCTATGTTAGTTTCTCACATGCGTAGACACACGGGTGAAAAACCATTTAAATGTGAAGTTTGTTTAAAATGTTTTACTCAACAAAGCAACTTGATAAAACATATGCGTCTTCACACAGGAGATAAACCATTCAAATGCGAATTTTGTCCTAAGTCGTTTGTAGAAAAAGCTAGTTTAAATTACCACATACGAATTCATACAGGTGAAAAGTTCAAGTGTGACATTTGTTTTAAATCGTATGGGGATAAAAGTAAATTACTTCAACATAAACGTATTCACGAAGCTGATAATCCATTCAAATGTCAAATTTGTACTAAATCATTTGTAATAAAATCTATGTTAGTTTATCACATGCGAACACATACGGGTGAAAAACCATTTAAATGTGAAATTTGTTTAAAATGTTTTACTCAACAAAGCAACTTGATAAAACATATGCGTCTTCACACAGGAGATAAACCATTCAAATGCGAATTTTGTCCTAAGTCGTTTGTAGAAAAAGCTAGTTTAAATTACCACATACGAATTCATACAGGTGAAAAGTTCAAGTGTGACATTTGTTTTAAATCGTATGGGGATAAAAGTAAATTACTTCAACATAAACGTATTCACGAAGCTGATAATCCATTCAAATGTCAAATTTGTACTAAATCATTTGTAATAAAATCTATGTTAGTTTATCACATGCGAACACATACGGGTGAAAAACCATTTAAATGTGAAATTTGTTTAAAATCCTTTAGCCAGCGATGCATTTTAAAAAAACATATGATTGTTCATACAGGCGATAAACCATTTAAATGTAATTTTTGTTCTAAATCGTTTGGCCAAAAATCTAGTTTAAATTACCACATACGAATTCATACAGGTGAAAAGTTCAAGTGTGACATTTGTTTTAAATCGTATGGGAATAAAAGTAAATTACTTCAACATAAACGTATTCATGAAGCTGATAATCCATTCAAATGTCAAATTTGTACTAAATCATTTGCAATAAAATCTATGTTAGTTTATCACATGCGAACACATACGGGTGAAAAACCATTTAAATGTGAAATTTGTTTAAAATCCTTTAGCCAGCGATGCATTTTAAAAAAACATATGATTGTTCATACAGGCGATAAACCATTTAAATGTAATTTTTGTTCTAAATCGTTTGGCCAAAAACCTAGTTTAATTTACCACACACGAATTCATACAGGTGAAAAGTTCAAGTGTGACATTTGTTTTAAATCGTATGGGAATAAAAGTAAATTACTTCAACATAAACGTATTCATGAAGCTGATAATCCATTCAAATGTCAAATTTGTACTAAATCATTTGCAGTAAAATCTATGTTAGTTTCTCACATGCGTAGACACACGGGTGAAAAACCATTTAAATGTGAAGTTTGTTTAAAATGTTTTACTCAACAAAGCAATTTGAAAAAACATATGCTTGTCCATACAGGCGATAAACCATTTAAATGTAATTTTTGTTCTAAATCGTTTGGCCAAAAACCTAGTTTAATTTACCACACACGAATTCATACAGGTGAAGAGTTCAAGTTTGGCATTTGTTTAAAATGTAACATTTGTTCTAAATCGTTTGCAAGTAAATCGAAGTTAGTTAATCATACGCGAACACACACGGGTGAAAAACCATTTAAATGTGAAATTTGTTTAAAATCCTTTAGCAATCGAAGCAATTTGAAAAAACATATGCTTGTCCATACAGGCGATAAACCATTCAAATGCGAATTTTGTTCCAAATCATTTACCCAAAAAAATTGTTTAAATTACCATATACGAATTCATACAAGTGAAAAGTGTCAATGTGACATATGTTTTAAATGGTTTGGGGATGAAAGTAAATTAGTTCAACATAAACGTTTTCACGAAGCTGATAATCCATTCAGTTGTCAAATTTGTACTAAATCGTTTGCAAAAAAATCCAGGTTAGTTAAGCACATTGCTACCCACACGGGTGAAAAACCATTTAAATGTGAAGTTTGTTTAAAATTATTTAGCCAGCCAAACAATTTGAAAATACATATGCTAATTCATACAGGCGAAAAACCATTTGAATGTAAACTTTGTTCCAAATCATTTACCCAAAAAAGTAGTTTAAATTATCACATGACTATTCATACAGCTGAAAATGCAATTCAAGTGTAACATTCTTTTGTTTCACTCATAGTGGAAAAGTAAACGCACGCTGTTCTGTTTGACAAGCAGCCGTTTGCATATATCGTGTCCAATCTTAGAACAAAAAGATACAGGAAGGAGTATATGCAAAATGACCTTGAGTCCAGAAAGGAGCTTGCATATGGCCGCCATTTGTCAATTTTAATTTCCGTTTTCATTGACGTACTGAAAAAAATTAAATATTATATCAAGGTTTTTAATTTCAACCAATCAAGTGTGTGAATACAATTAATGTTCTAAATAATTTAGTATTTATAAGAACCGAATGATACGCCTATGCGCTCATTTTTGACATTTATATGCAAATATTGCTTTGACAGTATACTGTAAACATAAACAATGAGTCATACTAGGAGCTTCAAGATGGCCGACTTCCGTCGCAAATTTTCCTTAAAGTTAATATATGACAGACTCCTTCCTGTTTCTTTTTGTTCTAAGTGTCCAATGTATATTTGCGCCTTGGAACATAAAATAGTAAGGAAGTAATGCTCGTTCAAGGACAGTTGACCGGGATGGTTATCCAAGATGGCTACCGGAAGTTACTTTTTAACAGTGGCGTCCTATATTTTTATGAATAGAAAAATAATTTCCTTATTGAAACATACCTATTATTCAGTAAGGACACTAATCGTTATATATTGTAATGAATATTATGATTTAATGATTATTTATTGATTGATTAATATTATTTGAATGATTAATTCTTATTTAAATGTTCTAAGTAGCAACAAGATATTTTTCTCAGGGGTGTTTGGTTATGTTAGTTTCTATTGGATTATTAGGTAGGTATTTGAATGAAATTTGATTAATTATAATTATAAATTTATTATAAAATAGTTAAATTAAAATGTAATATTGAAAGTTTAATAATGAAACTAATTAGGAAAATATTAAAAAGAAAGGCCTTTAGTAACTATAAAAGAACTTACTTGATGTGAATTAAGTTAAACTAACCAATGTTATTTATGTAATAGCAAGTAAAATTATCGAAATACACTAATTATTGAATATCAAGTAAATTCCTTTATTTTTTAAATTATAAAACTTAACTAACTACTACAAAAGTTTTCAAAATGTACAATTTTATCTGACCTTGATGTGGAGTCCTGTTTCCTGATTGGTGGAAAAAGTCTGTAGTCGCTCTATGAAAAACGGAAACGATTGAAGTGATACGTCGAATTTCCGACTTTGGTAAAATTTCGTGTTGTTAGACGTTTGGATTCTCGTGTAATATTATTGTTCTTCATTTGTTCCTCCAATTGGATATAGTTCAGTCTTTGTTGGATTACTGTTCCTTTAGTTGTATTAATAATAGTAAGTACTCTTATATTCTTCTTTTTTTTTATCGACCAAAAATGTTTTAATTTCACTTTTTTTATTCGATCTTAATGTCACTTTTTTGTCACCTTATTTTACTTTTTGATTGTTTTACTTTATTCTTAACGTCACTATTTAACACTTTATTATAATAACTACTTTAAAAACTGTTTGTTCAAATTGACTGTTCAAACTCAGATCTTCAATGTTTAACTACCAATTATATACTACTCCCAACGACCTCTGTTCAAGTCCTTTTATAGGTTTCAAACAAACTTCGTTTTTTTGTTCTAGAGATTAGTCATTTCTGGAAAAATACGTATATCTCTTTCTTTCCTATTTATGACAAGACATTCTTACTTCGTCAATCATCGATCATTCCAGAATAAATATATAGTAAAATATATCTGTCTCCTTTTTACACATTATCTGTCTTTTTTTACACATTATATAATCAATTTTCGCGAAGTTTCTAGTAAGTTTTAAATAACATATTTATGAACCAAATAAAATTGATACATTACATAATAAAATTATTTCTAACTTAAAATTCTCTTACAATTACACAAAATATATAATAAAATAATACAATATAATAAAAATTACCTGATTAAGTTATATTAAACAACTTCTGTTGATATTATAATCATTCTACTAATGTCAAATATTTAAATATTACAATATTAAAATAACCATTTTAATAAGAGAAGTAGAGGAAAAAAAATAGTATAACATTGCCTAAATTGGGGGTACTAGAGTTAAGGAAATAAAACCAGTTATATACTACACAATTTTTATTAAAATTTTTCATTCTACCACTATTGACCCATAAATTGAATTTTGTGTAAACATATCTAATTTTTTCTACATTATTTATTTTACTTTTACATATATAATAAATTCTTGTTTTTAAATATACTTTACAGATGCTTTTTATAAGTTGTTTCCAAATAGGACTTTCAGAAGTAGATGGTAGAGTTTCAGGAACAGGAACTGGTGAAATAGTTTCACTGCTATACTCCGGGTCACAGTTATTATGCAGCGTGGCCGGCATAGGCCAATGTAAATCTTATGGGCGAATATTCAACACTGTTGCCGCTCTGGTTAAATTTATTGGTAAAATTTATCTAAAAGCATAATTATAAATATTCTTAATTACTCACTAAACAATTTTCAAATGAATAATTTAGTCAACATTTAAATCATAATAGTAACACAATGGCAAGTTATATTCCCGCGCCAGTTGGAACCAAATTCGAAGAACATGCCGATATGGCAACGGGTAGGGTAATTAGTCCTTATCTGCATAGAAAAGGTATATATTAGTGAAATATATGTAAATAGATTTGAGAAGAAATATAGATTTGGCCAACGTTAAAGCAATTTGTAGATGTAATAATTACTTATCTACATATTTCATTCTTGCGATTTTAATTGTGGGTATAGCATTTGGTACTAGTCTAACAATTACTGAAGAAGTTCTATCAAATGATTGTTCTGTAAAATGTTGTGAACATAAAAAGCTATTCTTGCCTGGACTCCAGGTTATCTTTATCCACAATATTTAACCATTGCCCTCTAATATTTGCATCCCGTTGGAAACTGTGAATGTAATAATGTGTTAATTAATACACAAATACTTTTATTGTACAACGTTGCTTTAGAATAGACATAAACATAATTGACATATACAGTTATGAGATTAACCAAAAAATTGTAAATTAATGATAATTAAAATAAAATATCCTCTTTCCATTATTGATACGCCTATTTCAGTTTAAAAAGAGGTTAGGGATCAATACAAAGTATTAATTTAATTTAAACATCAAAATTTATTTTAGGAATATAAATGTATATTTATTATAATAATAGCTACTGTACTATATATTTTCACTATTTGATTTACCATGTTTTATTCTAGTTAGTAGTTGTTAAGTTGTCAT
Source organism: Ophraella communa (assembly GCA_035357415.1). Classification (NCBI taxonomy): domain Eukaryota; kingdom Metazoa; phylum Arthropoda; class Insecta; order Coleoptera; family Chrysomelidae; genus Ophraella; species Ophraella communa. Next base: position 21,719,742 of record CM068991.1, on the reverse strand, counting down.
GTAAATTGTCAAACATTACGTACACGTTTTGCTGATTAAAGCCTAAAGTTAGAGGTCTATTTATTACAATTTAATCAGCAATTGTTAAAGCATCTACAATGGATAAATATTTGCGTCCCGAGAGATTTGATATAGATTTTTTTAAGTATTTGGTAAGTAACAATAAATGAAATATATTATAAAGTATTTTTAATATTACATTAACGACAGTTAATCAAAATATATATATAAAAATAACAGCAGTACGTAGACTTAGCAACGTATATTATAGACTACTTAAGGGACGATATACAGTCTCTTCACACCCTCGGAACTTTTAAGAATTGTATATTATATGGAAATTCTTTTCAATCCAATTTTTCCACTTAATTCTTCCAATCTTGGACCAAAAATGGGCTTGGTAAGCATATCTCCTAGTTGATTCGAGGATGGAACTTGTTTCACTAGCAGTTCTCCGTTGGTGACACACTCACGTACAAAAAGATGCTTCAGTTTAATATGCTTAGTACGTTTGTGGTACTCATATTTCGGATTATGAGATAGCTTTACAGCCGACTCGTTGTCCAAGTAGAGTTCAGGTTTTTCTAAGGCGATTAAACCTTTAAGTAGCTCATTCAACCACAATATTTCTTGTGCTGCTTCGCTCGCAGCGATAATCTCAGCTTCTGTGGATGAAATCGATACGGTCGTTTGCCTTTGACTTCTCCAGCTAATAGCAGCTCCTGAGAGCAAGCAGACCATACCAGAAGTTGATCGTCCAGCCTGTTGATCTCCTGCGAAGTCAGAGTCAGAAAAACACAGTAGGTTTCCTGATGACTCTCTTGTATGTCGATAAATCAAGCCTTTATCCGTGGTTCCTTTTAAATAACGAAAGATCCGTTTTACTAGCATGACGTCATTTGCTGTAGGTGTTTCCAAGTTTCTTGACGCTTTGCTAACAGCGTATGCTATATCAGGTCTTGTACCCACTGCTAAGTATGTAAGGGCTCCAACCGCCTGTCTGTAGGGAAATACTGGGTTGCCTTGCACAATCGCTTTCTTTAATTATGGGTGTCGGTGTTGGGCTGTTCAGCATACCGAACATTCCAAGAACCTTTTTTGTGTAATTTTGTTGACTAAGTTATTTCTCCATTTCCCGTCTTAATTTCCATGCCCAGGAAATAGGAGGCAGATTTAAAAGTTATTTTGAATCTGGTTTTCAGTTCCTCGATAAACTCATCAGCTGCAGCGGTCGTATTTGACGCCACAAGTCCATCGTCAACGTATAACCCAATTAAGACTTTGGACTGATCTCTAATTCTCACATATAGGCAGGGATCTGCTTCACTTTGTTGGAAACCATCATTTTCTAGAAATTCAGCTATGCACGAATTCCAACATCGCGGTGCTTGTTTCAAGCCATATAAGCTGCGCTTGAGTTTACAGACACGTTTGGTTCCGTCATGGAAGCCTTCAGGTTGTTTGACATAGATCTCTTCTTTGACAGATCCATTAAGGAAAGCTGTGTTAGTAGAGTTTCAGGCAGTGATACATTGGACTGATTAACGAACTCGGAAAGTTTAGAAAAATTGTTTTTTATTCTGACAACTTGACGTTTTTACAAAAGTTTTAATGACAATACAATATCAATATATATAAAACAAAATGTGTCATTTATATGGTTATCTACAGAGCAGATTCTAACACACCCCCTTAAACATATAAATGGCAACAACTTTTAAAGTGTCCTTAATCCCAATCCGTTTGTACAAAATTTATGCTTAGGCAAAGGTAACGACTTTGTACAAACATCAGCAATCATAATTGTAGTTGACAAATACATAATTGTTATTTCACCTTTTAGAACCAACTCACGAATGTAATGAAATCTTATGTCTATATGTTTGGTTCTCTTGTGGTGAACAGGATTATAAACTAATTTTTGTGCCGATTGATTGTCATTGTATAGAATAACACTTACGGGTATGTTATTCACAAGATTGCACAAAAGTTCTTTAACTACTCTTGACAAGTAGACACTTTCTTTACTCGCTTCTGATATCGCCATGTACTCGGCTTCAGTCGAGGAAAGTGCAACGCTTCCTTGCTTCTTACAGCCCCAAGACACTGCTGCTTTAGACATCACAAACACGTAACCGCTAAATGATCTTCGGTCTCTAATATCATTCCCCCAATCAGCATCAACGTATCCTTTCAACTCTAAGTTATCTTGTTCATATGTCAAACAGAAATCAGCTGTTCCTTTTAAATACCTCAGGATACGCTTTGCTGCAATCCAGTGCTCATTTGTGTGCCTAGTATTGAATTGGCTTAGAAATGATACAGCGAAGCTTATATCTGGTCTTGTTGCTACACTTAAATACATTAGAGATCCTATCAACGCTTGATATGGGACACTATCAATAAACTCTTCACTAATAAATTTTACATTGGGTTCTAATGGTGTTCCAACCGGTTTAGCATCTTGCATACCAAATTTATTTAGTACTGACATCAAATATTGTTTTTGACTGAGTTTAATGATGCGTTTTTCTCTATCTCTGTGCACTTTTATGCCTAATGCATAAGATATGGATCCTAAATCTTTAATTTTGAAATTTTCTTGCAATTTTGATTTTAGAGCATTGGCCATGTCTTTGTCATTGTAAAATAAAAAGAAATCATCAACATATAAAGCTACGTACATGATACTTTTTCCATTTCTTTTTAAGAAAACGCAATGCTCACTCTCACATTGTTTGTAGCCCAGACTGATGAAAACATTTTTGACTTTACCATTCCAAACTCTAGATGACTGCTTCAATCCATAAATTGCTCGTTTAAGTAAGCACACTTTATCGTCTTCTCCTTGCTGTATAAACCCGTCTGGTTGAGTCATATAGATCCTCTCTTCAAGCTCTCCATTTAAAAAGGCAGTTTCTACATCAAGATGGTCAATCTCCAGGTCCATTGTTGCGGATATAGCAAACAAAATTCTCATGGTACTATGACGTATTACAGGTGAATATGTCTCGTCATAATCTATGCCAGCTTTCTGAGTAAACCCTTTAGCTACAAGTCTGGCTTTGTAACTTTGAGTTTCGCCTTCAGCATTCTTCTTTGTTTTGTACACCCACTTGTTCTTTACTATATTTTTTACATCTGGAGGTTTTTGTACAAGTTCCCATACTTGATTAATCTTCATTGACTGCATTTCTTTTTTCATAGCTTCTTCCCATTCTTGCTTTTCTGGGCTATGCACAGCTTCGTCATAAGTCAATGGATCTTCTGAATCTACCGTACTTTGAAAGTTGTATATAAAATCAGGTAGTTCATAAGCTTTTCTTATTCTTTGAGGATACTTCGGGGCAAGAACTTCTTCTTCAGTTTCATCATTCACAGTGTCAACATCTAACTGTTCGTTATTAGAATGATCTGAAAAAAGTTCTTCTTTGTTGTGATTTTCCCCGCTTAAATTTTCTTGATGGTCATTTTCTTCAAAGCTTAACGGTTCAACAGATTCAGCCACTTCTTCTTTAGAAGAACTTGAATTTTCGATAAATTCAACATCTCGTGACGTGATGATCTTCTTTGATGTTGGATCAAACAATCTGTAAGCCTTACTTTCATCCGAGTAACCAACGAAAATTAGCTTCTGGCTTTTGAAATCAAGCTTTTTTCTCTTTTCTTTAGGAATTAGAGCATATGCAGTACAACCAAAAACTCTCAAGTGATCGAGCTTGACCTTTTTGCCACTCCATACTTCTTCAGGCGTTTTCCCTGGTAGCTTTTTGGTTGGTGACCTATTGACTAAGTAAACAGCTGTATTGGCCGCTTCAGCCCACAATTTAGGATCACTTCTTGCATCACTCATCATTGACCTAACTTTTTCCATGATAGTCCGATTCATTCTTTCGGCTACGCCATTTTGTTGTGGTGTATAAGCTGTAGTTGTCTGGTGTTTAATACCACAACTTTTCATGAATGTATCGAGAAAACTATTACAGTATTCCTTGCCATTGTCAGTCCGTAAAATTTTAATTTTTCTTTCCGTTTCCACCTCTACTTGATTTACAAATTCTTCAAAGTAATCTTTAACTTCATCCTTTGTACTTAAAAAATATACAAACACTTTTCGTGAATGGTCATCGACAAATGTCAACATATATTTCTTATGGCCATATGATGCAGTCGACATTGGCCCACAAAGATCGGAATGAACAAGGTCTAGTCTATTTTCAGCTAACTTCTTGTTTCGGTCTTTGGGAAAAGGTTTTCGAGCCTGTTTGCCCTCTATACACGGTACACAAGACGATGCTTCAGTTGCGTTGCCTATAAATTGAACTCCAACTGCTAAACCATTCTTCAGTAAGTTTAAGCTAACTCGATTTAAGTGTCCTAGCCTTCTGTGCCATAATAGTTCATCATATTTATTGACTGTTAAATTTACACGCGTAAATACAGCTTGACTCGGCGCTAAATCCAGTTTATAGATCCCTGACGTCTCACTTGCAGTTGCTATGATCTCGCCACTGGTTTGACTATCTAATTCGTCGAACACTGTGCAGCCGTGTTCATCAAACACTACTGTATAACCCTTCTTGGTTAATGTGCTAACACTAAGCAGATTTGCTGTCAGATTTGGTACGCAGATTACATCTGAGATTTTCTTGGCTTGACCCTTATTTAGATTTATATGTATATCGCCACTCCCAGTGCTTATTAATTTTGAATTATTTGCAACTGTTATTTCAAGACCTTTTCTTTTATCGCTGAAGTTAACCACACTTTCAGTATCTGCAGTCATATGGTTCGTTGCTCCGGAATCTATGTACCAGTCAGTTTTATTGAAATTAAGTCCAGCACCCAAAGCACAAAGTAATGCTTTGTTTTGTCCAGTTTTCTTAGATGAACCGCTTTTCTTATCATTTCTTCCTGACTTTTCCTTGTCTTTATCATCTGATTGATTAGGACAGTTGAACTTTAAGTGACCTTCAGAACGACATTTCCAACACCATAATCTCTTGGCTTTCTTATTTGGTTTCTTAGCTACCAACGCAGAATTTTCATTACTGTTCCATTTAACATCTTGTAACAATTTAGTCTTTACAAGATCAATTGTAAGTTCTACATTAGAATGTTCAAGGGCCATTACCATTGGATCATACGTGGATGGCAATCCTTGTAGCATAATTATGGCAATGTATTCGTCATCTACAGGCTTACCAATTCCATTCAGCTGTTGGGAAATGTATAGAATTTCATTAACGTATTCTTCCATACTGCTGAAGTTATCTAATTTAACGGAAAATAGATTTCTCATAAGCCCCTATCATCAAATGCATTCTCAAGTGCATGCCAAGCATCTTTTGCTTTTTCAGCATTCATTACATGTACCGAACAGCTAGTTTCTAGCATTAGGTTAATCTTACTTAACGCTTTTTCATCTCTTCGAAGTCTGGTACTTTCATCGGTCTTATCTCCTTCAGGATATCCAGTTATGGAATACCACAAGTTGTCATGTCGCAAAAGATTTTTTATTTGAAATTTCTAAACGTTATAGTTTTCTCGCCCTTTGAGCTTGGCGAATCCTCCAATCTGCAAAGACGTAGATTCTTCTTTAGACATCTTTACGGCGATTTTATACCATAAAATCTAAGTCTGGAACCTTCTTGATAACCAATGTTTGTTATTGAATTTTCTTACGTCCTGGTGCAAACCACTATATCTGGGCCCATAACCTGTTAGTAGAGTTTCAGGCAGTGATACATTGGACTGATTAACGAACTCGGAAAGTTTAGAAAAATAGTTTTTTATTCTGACAACTTGACGTTTTTACAAAAGTTTTAATGACAATACAATATCAATATATTGTAATGTTTTAAAATAATAATAAATATAACTTACCCAAAATATAACCTGAATTGAAATAAACTATTCAACAGGGATGTTATTTTCAAATCTTTTCAATAAATAATTAATACACCAAAAATTTCTTTATTTAAGCCAATCCAGTCATTCTTAATTCACACAAGAACATAAAATATCTTGATAAAAAGGATTCATGAGGATGAGCACCAACACCAGTAGTCGATCCAAGAATCAAAGTCCAAGATACTATTTTGTTTAAGCTAAAAATAAAAATTAAAGAAGCATTAGAATATGTTAATAATGAATCATAAGAATAAAATATTAGTAAGATTAAAGTAGTATTGAAGTATTAAAGATTATTAGCAGATTAAAATCCAAATAATTTATAATCAATGTAAAAAATAATCAGTTCAATAATTTCTTATAAGTAGATATAAAATAAGAATGAGTAGGTTTAGGTTATTTAATTTATCATATAAAATAGGGATTATTCAACTGTAATCAGTTAGAAATATAAGATACAGAAATTTGAAGCTCAACAAGTTGATTTTAGATATAAGAGCAAAATAAATGAATCATAGACAATGATTGTAATATGATAAATAGATTTTACTTACCCCAGATAACATTTTCCAATTTAATTAAGCATCAAGTGATGAATCCTGTAGTTTGATGTATCGGATAACAGTACAAGTCCAGTACTTCCTATTTTCTGGTACATCTCAGTTTTTGATAAAATAAAATACTTAAGTCAGAATCTAAAAATAAAGATATTGAAAGATATTACATGTAAAAACAAAATTGTAAGAAAGTGATGTGTTTGATTACAAGCTAAGACCGTTTAATTAAAGCTTAGCCAAGGACATTATGAATGATAAATTCAATGAAAAACACTGTAAATAGTGAAGTGGTGATTAAAAACGTTGACTATAAACTTTGAAAAGGTGTTTGTATGAGAAAGACCTAAACTTAGTATTAGATGTTTAATTGATGTTTCTATTTGTTGTAATTGTATTTTGTTGTAAGGTAATTAATTTTAAGTTGTTCTTTGATGATTTTGGATATTATTAACTCTTGTATTTGATAAATTTTGTATTTGAATCGCCATGACATAGCAAATTTTAAAAGCAAATAATAACTAATATAAACGGTGTCAATGAAAATAAAAGTTGTCTGATCATAATTGAATATGTAAAATTTCAGTTTTTGTTAAAATTATTGGTCAAAAAGAGATATTAGCTCACAATTGTTAAATTTTATATTAAAAATTGTCAAAATGGCCGACATGGTTCACTCCTCAAAATCAGCTGTTTTAATAAAGAAAGATTGATTTTAAAATTTTAAAAATGTTAATTTATAATGAAATAAATTACCCAGATTTGATTTGAAACAATTTTAAGGTCAGAAAATGTATAATTAAAAAATCAATTTTTCAAAAACTCGATGTAAGAGAGGTTATAAAAAAACAAAACACGCTCAAAAAGGCAGCCATAATGAAAATTTGACCGAGGGTATATAAACCCTTGAGAAAGAAAATTCGGGAGCATTGTAATTTGATAAAAAGGCCACTCCACGTCCGTATATTTTAAAAATTACCAAAAATCAATGGCTGACTATTGTTGAAAATAAAGATGGCCGCATAATAACTCATGTACTAGTTTAAAACAAATTTATAAACTAATAATAATAATTGGAAATGGGATTTTTATAATAATAAAAACTATATACATGAAATAAAATAAAAATTTATTCTACTAACCTTGAAATCTAAAACATTGGACGTCTGGAGAAGCAATAAAATTTTCTAATACTTTTATAACATGGTGAGAACGAGATAATTATCCACTAGAAGTACTCGAAAGCCAAATATCCACTCCTTGATGGTTCCACGTGTTTAGAATATCCTGTGTAAGAAGCCGTAAATGGAAAAATTCAGCACCATACACAAGCGGCAAGTGAAATACGGTATGTACTTTTGATATCACTTATTAAATTCACTTTCCAAAAACCTATAAAGTTTGTAAAATAGTTTTCAATATCTTTTCAACACCATTCTGATATAATTCTGCTTTTGAATAAACAAACTGCTTACACATTTTGTTAACAATGATGCACGCACCGTCTCCTACCTCTTAGACTACTTTTTGTAATAACAGTAACATATCACGTGTTTCCTTGTGCGTGGGTAAATGCGCATAAGAAAAACCATAGTCGCATCATTCAGTAGGATTGAGGTATATTAAATTTTAGAATAAATAAATAAAATAAATAGTTTCATCGTTGGATTTTGTTTATTTTTGAACCGACTTCTGCTGATAAGAGTCTTTTAAATGTTTTGAAAATTGATTTAAGTAAATCAAATCTTAAACTATAATAATTTCATATTTAGAGTTAGAGAATAATTTTTTTAATATAATGGTAACAAAATAAAGAGATTTGAGGTGTTTGAGATTAATAAATACGGAATATAATTGAAAAATAAATAAATATAAATTATAGCCCCACAAAATTGTACAAAAATTAAGAATTTAAAAATATAAAGACAATAATTTGATAACAACATCAATTTAAATAATATTGATACAAACAAAATATTTTTTTTAATTGTAATTTATTACAATATATAAAACAAAATGTGTCATTTATATGGTTATCTACAGAGCAGATTCTAACAAGCTGTTGCCACATCAAACTGTCTTAGCTTTAGATTTTCTTTGGCCGCAATCGCTGTAATTGCTCGTATGGTGGTAAGGCGAGCCACAGGGCTAAAAGTTTTGTCGTAGTCCACGCCTTGTTGCTGGGAGTAACCTTTAACAACTACCCTAGCCTTAAATTTCTCGATAGAGCCATTTGGATTCATTTTCAGTTTGTAAACCCATTTACATGGCAATGCTTTTCTTCCTTTAGGCAAATTCACTAAATCCCAAGTTTAATTTTCCTGTAGTGAATTTATCTCGCTTAGCATGGCTTCGAGCCATTTCCCTTTGTGAGGTGATTCCATAGCTTCCTTGTAAGTTTCTGGATCCTTAGGTAAATTTTCAGCTACAGCTGCCAGTATGAAGTCATCATACCGTTGTGGTCGCTGTACTGCTGATCTGTTTCTCAGACTATATCTCTCCAGTTCAGGTTGAGGTTGATGTTGAACATCTTCACGATTTTCCGGTTGATTCACATCTTCATTTTCATGTGCATTCCATTCAGGTTCAAATTGAGCATCTTCTTGTTGATTTAATTCATCGTTTTCATGGATGTTCAGTTCATGTTCATTGTCGTCGTGTTGATGATCAGGCACTTCATAAAATTTTTGTTGTTCGTCGTCTGAGTCATCTTCTTGGTCAATAGTTTCATCTTGCTGAGTGGAATCTGGATTGTTAGGAATTGGAATCTGCTCATTTTGATATTGTTTAATATTCAGTTGTATTTTTGGAGTCGAAATCGAAACAGAGTGAGTAAGGTTGTCAATGTTGACTACAGAATCTAAATAAAAGTTTTTCTGTAGAATTTTCACGTCTTTGGAAATAAACGACTTGCGTTTGTTTGGAACATACACCCTGTATGCCTTGCTGGAATCAGAGTATCCGACAAACACTCCTGGAATTGCCTTAGGTGCAAATTTGGGACTTTTGGCACGACCTTTTATTAGCACGAATGCTTTAGATCCAAAAGTTTGGAGATGATGGATGCATGGCTTTCTTAGGACCCATTTCTCAAATGACGTTCTGTTTTCTATAGCACTGTTTACGCTTCTATTGGATAGATAGTTTGCTGTATTGATGGCTTCTGCCCATAGATGTATTGGTGCTTTTGCGTCAATCAGCATCGCTCTCGCTTTCTCCAATAATGTCCCATTTTTTCCGTTCAGCGACACCGTTCTGGTGTGCAGTGTGCGGCGAGGATAGACGTCTTGCAATCCCATGTTCCTGTAGATAGGCTTGAAATTTGCCGTTGACATATTCTGTGCCGTTATCTGTTTGCAGGTGTTTAATCTTTAAACTATTAAAAACATTTTTTAAATCTTTTTTTAATGACAACACCAATTTCTCAATTTTTAAGCTGACTCCTGATAATTTTGACTCACTAGACAGATTGACATGACTTGGGCAAAGATCTAAATTGACAACCCTGTACTGCAACTTCCTTACTATTCACGCAGTTACTAACTGTTTTTATCATACCTAAACAATTAAATGACAAATATGTTTCCATTCTGGGTTCATCACGTTTAGCCAATTTCGACCAAGCAGTGGTATAAATTTGTGACTACTATCTAGAACTACTAATAGTAAATTTATTATTTTGCCTTCTACTTGCACAAAAACATCAGTTTCTCCCAAAATTTCAACCCCTGCACCTGTTAAAACCTTTAATTGATACTGAACACTGAACAACTTCAAACCTGGTAAGTATTTTTCAAATCTTTAATATGCATGACAGTTCTACAAGCTCCACTGTCAATATCAAACTTATTTTTTTTTATTTTCTACCTTTAATGTTACCTGAGCTTGTTTTTCTTTCTGACAGTCATCTATGGTTGCTAAAACACTGGGGACCAAATCATCCTCACTGGTAGATTTATCTTCTAATTCATCGAGTTGGTTGACATTGTTAATTTTGGCTCTCCTGCACACACGACTTGTGTGACCTTCCCAGTTCTTGGCAGGACACTTTTCTGGGTCATGCTTTCGGACACCACACCGATGACACAGCTTTCCTTTTTGTAATATCTGACTTTCCTCCCTTACTCTGTCATGTTTTTGCCTCTTAAAGGAAATTTTATCAAGATCTTCTGACATTGTACTGACCGCACTCTCCATATTCATAGATCGTACTTGACACTCAGCCAATTCCATGGACAAAACTTCATGAACCGAAATGTCAAATTATCTATTGATGGTAACTTTCTTTTAATTGCTTGTGACCGGATACAACAGAAGTAAGTATTTAGTGCAGTTCTAAAGTTATGGATATATTTGCATATTCTATGTAATTATGAATGCAAAATAAAAATCCTGAAATACACTTTTTCAATAAAAATATTCCATTTTTTTAAAATGTGAAAAACTCTCAAAAGAAGTTTTTTTATAATTTGTGTATATATATACAGGGTGTCCCGAAAAGAATGGTCATAAATTATACCACAGATTCTGGGGTCAAAAATATGTTGATTGAACCCCACTTACCTATATACAATAGTGCACACAAAAAAAGTTACAGGGTGCTGAAGTTAAAAATTAAATAATTTTTTTTAACATTATACTCTAAAACGGTTTAACGTTAATGTATGAAAATTTATAGGCAATACTAGTAGTTGGAAACAGTTGCATTCAATTATTTTGATTTATTATGAATTTTCAGAGGGGATCAACACCCCTTTCACCCGCCAACTTTTTTTAGGGCTATAATTTAACAAAATATGGACCGCCACTGGAATCAAACGTCTATTCTTAAACTTTTGTATCTCTTTGTATTTCTTTGTAAATATTTTATTTTGGAAGATACAGCCACCCTTTAAAATGCCAATTTTAATATTGAATATTTAAAATACATTTTCACAAATATTAAAAACATCTTTATTATTAAATTACAATTTATAAACAAACAAGATATTTGCCTTAACTCAACAAGTGTTCAATATGATCTCCTCCTTCCTGTATACAAGTTCTACATCGTTTCAACAAGGAATACTGAATATTTTGAAAAATTAAATGTTTTTGTCGAAACTCGTTAGCAATTTGTAAAATTCGGTGCCTGTTGATCCTCACTGGTTATTTCCACAGAATAAACATTTTCTTTCATATATCCCCAGAAACAAAAATCTAATGCATTCAAACATGGACCGCGCGGTGGCCATGCAATTGGTGCATCTGGCCCCCTTCCAATCAAACGTCCTGGATATTCTCGAAATAAAAAATCTCTAACGGCGTTATTAAAATGTGGTGGCGCCCCTTCTTGTATAAAATACATTTTTCGTCTAATTGCTAATGGGACATTTTCTAAGCAAATTGGTAGATAATTTTGTAAAGATGATAAATAATGTTCCCCGTTTAATTTGTTTAGAAGAAACACTGGCCCTATCAAATAGTTATCGATTATTCCAGTCCAAACGTTTACTCTAAAATTAACCTATGATGACGCATTTGTTTAACTTTGGGATTTACATCAGCCCAGATATGAGTGTTAGGGTGATTAGTAACTCCATTTCTTGTGAAAGTAGATTCGTCAGTGAATAAAATAAAATTTATGTTGCGTCTATTTTCTTCTAAAAGCCAATCAAAAAATTCGTTTAGCATAGTCTTCGGGAAGTAATTCTTGAACTTCTGTGATATGGAAGGGGTGAAGTAACTGGTCCTTAACTGCTCTCCATACCTTCATACGAGGTACTCTTAATTCAGCCGCTATCTTTCTCATGCTCGTGTTCGGGTGTTCGTCAACAATTTCTATTATATCATCTGCATTCGCAAGGTTTTTTTTGGACGACCAATATTACCGAGAACTTATTTTTTTAAATTCGCCTATCTGGTACATTTCTATTAGGGAACTTATCAGCATAGCGCCTTGCAGCCGCCGCACCATTTCCTTCACATTCACCTAATTAGAAAATTAAAGTAATACATACAACCGCTATTTTCATAATGAAATCTTTATCTAATACTAAGTGCATATCAGACATTTCTGAGATACTGTAATTATTCATTTTGGGTTATTAACTAGAAAAACTTTTCCACTTATGTCAAAAAAGCAACAACAAATACCCTGACAGTAATCAATCAGAGACTACTCAATTATTACATAGGTAATAATTTAATAGGTAGTGTATTCTACGTAGCAGATTTAAAATAACTTGTAAATAACATTAATTAAAATTATGTATTACATTAGATTTTTATTATTTTACTCCTATTTATTATTTTGTAAATTGTAATTTAATAATAAAGATGTTTTGAATATTTGTGAAAATGTAGTTTAAATATTCAATATTGAAATTATCTTCCAAAATAAAATATTTACAAAGAAATACAGAGAGACACAAAAGTTTAAGAATAGACGTTTGATTCCAGTGGCGGTCCATATTTTGTTAAATTATAGCCCTAAAAAAGTTTGGGGGTGAAAGGGGTCTTGATCCCCTCTGAAAATCCATAATAAATCAAAATAATTGAATGCAACTGTTTCCAATTTATTGGGTATTCTCTACTAGTATTTCCTATAAATTTTCATTAACGTTAAACCGTTTTAGAGTAATGTAAATAAAAATTATTTAAATTTTTAACTTTAGCATCCTGTAACTTTTTTTGTGTGCACTATTATATATAGGTAAGTGAGGTTCAATCAACATATTTTTGACCCCAGAATCTGTGATCATTCTTTTCGGGATACCCTGTATATCTAAGTTTATTCAATGAATCTCAAATCTATAAAATATAAACCAAATTAAATAGATACTATATATTGTCTAAGTGATTCTTACTTTATGTTACATTGATATATTAAATATTTTTATACCTAAAATTAACTATAGGTTTTAATTTGTAGGAAATTTGTTGAGAAGCAACTATTCAAAGTATTGGAGTTTACAGAGAGGTGTCTTAATTTGTGGGTTATGTGGAAATATGTACACCACAAGATTTGAAATTGTATGGCATGTTGCTCAGCACTTTCCATTAAAAAATATGTACATATTTCTGTCAAGTAACCTGGAAGCAATGAAGGACAATGTTAATTATGGACCAGAAAGTGAATTTGGCCAAGAAAGAAAAAAATTGTTGTCTGCTAAAACTCAAACCCATAATTTTTACACTAAGAAAAAGCTCACATGCGATAAACCATTTAAATGTAAACTTTGGTTAAAATCGTTTTCCCAAAAAACTAATTTAAATTATCACATTCCAATTCATGCAGGTGAAAAGTTCAAGTGTGACATTTGTTTTAAATGGTTTGGGGATAAAAGCAAATTAGTTCAACATAAACGTATTCACGAAGCTGATAGTGCATTCAAATGTCAAATTTGTACTAAATCATTTGCAATAAAATCTATGTTAATTTATCACATGCGAACACATACGGGTGACAAACCATTTGAATGTGAAATTTGTTTAAAATCCTTTAGCCGGCGATGCGCTTTAAAAAAACATATGATTGTTCATACAGGCGATAAACCATTTAAATGTAATTTTTGTTCTAAATCGTTTGGTCAAAAACCTAGTTTAAATTACCACATACGAATTCATACAGGTGAAAAGTTCAAGTGTGACATTTGTTTTAAATCGTATGGGGATAAAAGTAAATTACTTCAACATAAACGTATTCATGAAGCTGATAATCCATTCAAATGTCAAATTTGTACTAAATCGTTTGCAGTAAAATCTATGTTAGTTTCTCACATGCGTAGACACACAGGTGAAAAACCATTTAAATGTGAAGTTTGTTTAAAATGTTTTACTCAGCAAAGCAACTTGAAAAAACATATGCGTCTTCACACAGGAGATAAACCATTCAAATGCGAATTTTGTCCTAAGTCGTTTGTAGAAAAAGCTAGTTTAGTTCGTCACACTCGTACACACACCGGTGAAAAACCATTTAAATGTGAGACTTGCTTAAAATCTTTTTATACAAACAGCGAATTGAATAAACATTTAAATGTTCACTCAGACAAAAAACTATTTAAATGTAAAATTTGTTGCAAATCGTTTTCAATAAACAGAGAGCTTGTTAATCATATGTGTGCACATATGGGCGAAAAACCATTTAAGTGTGAGATATGCTTAAAATCTTTTAGCCAGGAAAGCAATTTAAAAAGACATATACGGGTTCACACGGGCGATAAACCATTCAAATGTGAACTTTGTTTCAAATCTTTTACCACTAAAAATAGTTTAATTTACCACATACGAATTCATACAGGTGAAGAGTTCAAGTTTGGCATTTGTTTAAAATGTAACATTTGTTCTAAATCGTTTGCAAGTAAATCGAAGTTAGTTAATCATACGCGAACACACACGGGTGAAAAACCATTTAAATGTGAAATTTGTTTAAAACCTTTTAGCAATCGAAGCAATTTGAGAAAACATATGCTTGTCCATACAGGCGATAAAACATTCAAATGCGAATTTTGTTCCAAATCATTTACCCAAAAAAATTGTTTAAATTACCATATATACGAATTCATACAAGTGAAAAGTGTCAATGTGACATATGTTTTAAATGGTTTGGGGATGAAAGTAAATTAGTTCAACATAAACGTATTCACGAAGCTGATAATCCATTCAATTGTCAAATTTGTACTAAATCGTTTGCAAAAAAATCGAGGTTAGTTAAGCATATTGCTACACACACGGGTGAAAAACAATTTAAATGTGAAGTTTGTTTAAAATTCTTTAGGCATCCAAACAATTTGAAAATACATATGCTAATTCATACAGGCGAAAAACCATTTGAATGTAAACTTTGTTCCAAATCATTTACCCAAAAAAGTAGTTTAAATTATCACATGACTATTCATACAGCTGAAAATGCAATTCAAGTGTAACATTCTTTTGTATCGTGTCCAATGTATATTTGCGCCTTAGAACATAAAATAGTAAGGAAGTAATGCTCGTTCAAGGACAGTTGACCGGGAGGTTTATCCAAGATGGCTACCTGAAGTTACTTTTATTGTGTATAAGCAATTGTGGGAAACTCAGTCGTCGATTTAAATGGTTTTATTAATGGCAATATACAATATTATACTTGAGAATATATGACAGCAATATACATATCAAAAAAACATAAAATATTTGTCAACTTCATAACAACTACTTTGTTTATATTTAGTCAACAAGACAGTAACTTTAAGTTAACACTTTGCTAGTATATGTTTCAACACTTTCCTTTGTTAATTTAAAGTTACTTGAGACCCATCTTGTTACAAATAATTTTGTGTCTTGGTCTTGGTAACTCCTTTGTGCAAATATCCGCAACTTGCTGCTCGGTAGAAATTTGTTTAATTCCAATCTGTCCTTCGGAAACCTTTTCTCTAACAAAAAAATGTTTCACCGCTATATGTTTTGTTCTACGATGAAACTCGGGGTTGAGGGCTAATTTAACTGCTGCAGAATTATCCACTTGTAGAACAGGAACATCTATTAATTGACTTATTTCTTTGAAAAGTCTACTGAGCCAAATAATTTATTATTATTATTATTATTCATAAATTTGAGCAGGGGTCATAAGACCCATATGCCCGTAAAATTACAGGAATATATAAACTAAAATTAACATTTATACAGAAAATAGAAAAAAAATAAATACGCAAAAAAATCAAAATATTCATTATGAAAACAGATATTTATCCAGCCTATTTTTAAATATGTTGACGGATGAAGCATCTACAACTTCCATTGGAAGACCATTCCATATCGAAAAAACTCGATTACTTAGAAAGTTTTGTCTTGTTTTACCTAAAAATGTTTCCTTTGACAGTTTAAACTGGTGTCCACGAAGTCGATTGTCATTTATTTTATACATGCCGTTCAAATTTCCGTAGTTATACTTAAGTATTCGGAAAGTGATAATTAAATCACCTCTAAGTCGACGCAGCTCAAATGTGGATAAATTAGCCATATTTAGTCTTTCAGAGTACGTTGGTCTTATGCGACCTAAAGACATCCTTGTACACCGGCGCTGAACGTTTTCAAGAAGATCTTTGTCGCGTATTAATTCGGGACACCACACAGTTCCACAATACTCCAGTAATGGGCGAATGTACAGTTTGTATAAATTAACTGAGTTTCGGAATGAAACTTTTGAAAAAGTTTTATTTAAAATATATAGTTTACTGTGTGCCTTTTTACAAATACTTGAAATATGCTCCGACCAGCCTAAATTTTGATTTATTGTTACACCTAAATCACTATAAGAATTCACTGGTCTTATTGAGATTCCATTTAAGGTGTACGACAGACAAGGATTATTTTTACCCATATGTAGAACTACACATTTTTCAACGTTCAGAGGCAACATCCAGTCTTCACACCACTTCGATATAGAATTCAAGTCATTTTGTAGTGTTTGAAAGTGCACGATCGGATCTGAAAATATTTTTGTATCATCAGCGTAGAAAGCTTTGTTGCATTTAATATGAAATTGAATATCACTGGAATATGCTATAAACAAAAGTGGGCCCAACACGGATCCTTGAGGTACACCACTCAAAACCAATCTGTCAGAAGAAAAGGTGTCACCAACTCTAACACAAAACCTCCGATTGGTTAGATAATCATCAATCCACTCAAGTAAGTCTCCACGGATACCGAGGTGCTCCAATTTATGTAACAGTCTTCGTTTTGGCACTCGATCGAACGCTTTCGCAAAATCCAAGTAAATTACGTCCACAGGGATTTTTTTATCTAATGATGTTGTCCACTGATTAACGCAACAGAGAAGGTTGGTCATTGTAGAACGACCTTTCACAAATCCATGTTGATCTATTGGTATTATTTTTTGCTTGAGTAGAAAGTTGGAAATTGCCTCTGTAATTATGGACTCCATGACTTTAGAAACAATAGGTGTAAGGCTAATAGGACGATAGTTATTAGCATCTAATTTATTACCTTTTTTAAAAATAGGTGTAACAGATGCAGTTTTCCATAGTGAAGGTAAAAGGTGCGTTTTGAATGATAACGACATAATAATGGATAGAGGATAAGCCAATGCATCTGAGCATTTCTCCAAGAATAAGGGTGAGATCAAGTCTAAACCAGGAGATGAATTGTTTTTTAGATTTTGAATATGATGGCTGATGTTTTCAGGAGTAAAGTTTATGTATTCGAGAGATGAAACAACACGATCGGAATAAATTTTAGGTAATGGATATTGAGGAGGTTCAAGTGAAAAAAAAAATTTCTTTTGTCGCTTCGCTTGCGGCTGCAATCTCAGATTCTGTAGTAGATGTTGCTACCATGGCTTGTCTTTGGCTTTGCCAAGAAATAGCGCCATCTGCATATTATAGTACTACTATACCAGTAGTCGATCTACCCCTTGTAGTACATCCGCCAAAGTCTGCATCACTGTAGCAATCCAGGACACGCTGAATAGTCTGAGACCTATATACTATGCCCAGATCTTTAGTACCTGCGATATATCTAAAAATTCGTTTTACCCTAGCTATATCTTCTGAAGATGGATTTTCTAAAGATCTTGATACAAATCCTACACTGTACGCTAGATCTGGTCTTGTACCCAACATCAAGTACATTAGTGCACCTACTGATTCTAGGTATGGAAAATTACTTATATTTCTGGATTCTTTCCCTGATTTTGAGGTTTCTGTATTTTTCAACATAGGGGTTGACACTGGTTTACACTCTGAGAAGTTGAAACGTTCTAAAATTTTACATGCATACCCTTTTTGACTAATTTTAATACTACCATCAAGTTCCGTTTCTATTTCAATACCCAAAAAGTAATCTGCTGATCTTATCGTTATTTTAAATTCTGATTTTAACTCCTTAAGAAAGTCCTCTAAATCTTTCGAATCACTCCCAGCACACAATCCATCATCAACATACAGGGCTATAAGCAGCTTCTTACCATTTCTTTCTCTTAAGTATAAACATAGATCTGCCTCACTAACTTTGAAACCTAAGCTTAACAGGAAACTTCCGAATCTGCTGTTCCAACATCGTGGTGCTTGCTTCAAGCCATACAAACTTCTTTTAAGCTTGCATACCATATTTGTTCCGTCGTCAAAACCTTCTGGCTGATTCATATAAATTGTCTCTTCAATATAACCGTAAAGAAATACAGTAGACACATCAAACTGACTTAAATGCATCCTTTCAGCTGCTGCAATACTTAAAATAGATCTAATTGTAGTTAATCTTGCTACAGGACTAAATGTTTGACTATAGTCAATTCCTCTTCTTTGACTAAATCCTTTAATAACTAATCTGGCCTTGTACTTATCTATAGAACCATCTGGATTCGTTTTTATCCGGAAAACCCACCTACATGGTAAAGCTTTACATCCAATTGGTAAAGGTGATAGCTCCCATGTTTCATTTTCGTTTAATGAGGCTAACTCACTTTTCATGGCTTCTAGCCACTTATTGCTTTCTTGACTGTCAATTGCTTCTTGAAAATTGTCAGGAGTTTTTATTGTACTTAGTATATTCTCTGCACTCATTATAAAATCTTCTAATTTATTAGGTGGTCTCAACTGTGATCTATCTCTTAAATCATAACTGGATGTTACTCTATCTTGTTCTTTTTGTTCTTCAACTATTACTTCATCATCGTCTTCACTATCTATGTCCTCTTCATGTTTACTTAACTCGTCAATATTGTCTTCAGAACTGTTAAAACTGCAGCCTTTTTTACTGGACTGAATATCATGTAATGGCAATCTCACTCTTTCTATACAATCTGTTAGTATCTCATTAAATTGTACATCTCTGGATAAAATAACTTTATGAGTTTCTTTAACCCAAATTCTATATCTTTCATCACCATCGTATCCTACAAGATATCCTTTAATAGCCTTTTTATCCATTTTTCGTCGTTTTTGTTTAGGAATATGTGTGTAGCATTCTGATCCTATAATTCTCAAATGCTTTATTCTTGGCTTTCTTCCTAACCACAGTTCATATGGACTTACACCTTCTTTCGACGATTTTGCGCTCCTGTTTAGAACATATACGGCTGTACTAACCAACTCAGCCCAAATGGCCTCTGGATATTGAACTTTTGGGTTGGAATACTTGAAAGTTCTGGCCATTTCCACAACAGTGCGGTTTTCTCGTTCACTACCACCGTTTTGTTCAGGTGTATACGGAGCTGTTAACTTCTGTGTCACTCCATTCTGTAGAAGAATCTGTCGAACATCTTCATTGTCGAATTCTCCACCTTTATCACTCACCAGTTCTTGAATGGTATGCCCTGTTGTTTTAGCATAAGCAATCATGTTTCTTAAGGTATTCTTCACTTCTGACTTGTGTCTGATTAGAAAGGCATAACGAAATTTAGTGTAGCTGTCTTTAAAAATGACTAAATATCGTTTCTTCTGAAAAGACTCATCAAATGGTCCACACACATCGGAAAATATTCGTTCACCTGGTTTTGTTGCAGGGTTTCTGTTACCAAAAGGGAATCGATGAGCTTTTCCATATATACATGGCTCACAGACTTCATGTTCTATTTTCACGTTGATGCTTAACTCTCTTTTGAGCATGTCTTTCACATGGCGTTTATCTTGATGCCCCCATCGTTCGTGATATAACTGTAATAATGAACTATCTGCCCTTGTAGAACAAACTTCTGCTTTGGTTTCTGGTGTAATTACTTCAATGTGTGCTTTAAAAAGGTTTCCGCCTACGTTCCGAAAACCATATAACCTCTTTTCTCCATTAACTTCTAACCAACACTCTGTTGCTGTAGATGTAAATACACTACTCGGATTCCTATCTTGCGCTATTAAAATGGAGATCAGATTTCTCGAAATATTTGGAACAAACCAAACGTCTTCTAATATTAATTCGAATGATTTATTTTCTATAAAGGATTGAACTCTTATGGTACCGCTTCCAAGTGCATTTAAACTTTCTTTTCCTGCTGCTTTTATGCTACAAGGACTTTCAAATTGTTTGTACTTGACAAATACATCATAACAATTTGTAACATGCCTAGTTGCACCGTTATCAAACCACCAATTCTTCGAATCTACATCTACCATATTGAGTTCAGTGCTAATGGAGGTTAGAGCCACAGCTGGTAGTACTGTTCTGCTTTGTCCATCTTCTGTATTACGATTTTTAGGCGGTCTTCCGTCTCCTATCCATTTCTTGCAATTCTTAACCCAATGTCCTCTTAATTTACAATAATTGCAGACATCGCTTTTCCTATTTCTGTTTTTGCTGTCTTTTTCTTCTTTCTTCTTGAATTTTAGTGTCTGTTTTAACTAATAAAGCTTCTTGTACTAGTTTCTGACTGTTTGAGCTCATGAAATTTCTCTCATGTGAACAGAGCTGCATAGTTAACTCATCAAACGTTTTTTCTTCGTCTTTCGTTAACAACATCCAACCTGAACGAAATGTTTCAAAACCACTGGGAAGAATGTGAAGGGTTTTACAAACTAACATTATATCAGGAAGAACAGCTAGTTTTTTAGCTTTAAGTCCATTATTCAACTCATTCCATAAACTTCGTAACTTAGCAATATGAGTTGAAACGTCATCACCTGGACTCCAATTGAAAGCAAAGAAATCTGTACAAATTTTAAACAACTGCTCTTTGGAAGTCGCCTCAAATTGTAATTTTAGCGATTCCCAAACTTCATGAGCTGTGTCTTTGTCCATTATCTTCTGATAAACTACATCGGTAACTGTTGTTGTTATCATTGACTTGGCATAACTATTAGCCTTTCTATAAAGATCAGATAACTCTTTATGCTTCTTGATCCCAGCTTCATTTGCACCCGTGTCTAAAGGATTAGGTTTTTTCAATATGCCTTCAATAACGTCTAACGCTCCTTCATGATAATCTAAGAGATCTCTTATTTTTCTCTTCCATACTGGCCAGTCTGCTTCACCAACCAAGGGCTTGATGTACTTCGCTAATTCCATTCCAACTATTCTGTAGAAAACTATTTCTACAAAATTCGACTGAACCTGAGTTCTGGGCCCATAACCAATTGTGTATAAGCAATTGTGGGAAACTCAGTCGTCGATTTAAATGGTTTTATTAATGGCAATATACAATATTATACTTGAGAATATATGACAGCAATATACATATCAAAAAAACATAAAATATTTGTCAACTTTATAACAACTACTTTGTTTATATTTAGTCAACAAGACAGTAACTTTAAGTTAACACTTTGCTAGTATATGTTTCAACAACTTTTTAACAGTGGCGTCCTATATTTTTATGAATAAAAAAATAATTTCCTTATTGAAACATACCTATTATTCAGTAAGGACACTAACGCCCGGTTTCATAATCAACTTTAAATATAAAGTAATTTTAAAGTGAGAAATTGTGTTTCATAATACAACTTTAAAGTGACTTTAAGCTAAAGTCGGGTATACCAACTCTTTACCGCTTTAAAGTGGGCTCATAACCTCACACTTTAACAAATTAAACGTCAAACGTGTGTTGCTTGCTATTCACAAATTGAAATCTTTTGCGTGTGTTTATGTGAAAAAGCCAAAAGCAGTAATGTTGGCTTCGAGTAGCAGTTCTTCAAGTTCTTCTGAAGATGAAGTTGTGGAATGAAGGCCTAAGGTTTATCGAGCACGCATTGATCATTTAAATAAATGGAACGATACAGAATTCTTTGATAGATTTCGTTTAACGAAAGCTACAACAGTAAATGTACTGGCAGAAATTGAGCATTTAATTAGGTTACCAACAAATCGGTTAGTGTGCACTCAATTTCTTGTACAAATTAATAGTTATTTACCGTTTGCGTATCCAACGCAATAGCTTCGTTACGACTACGCTACATCAAAATGTGTGAAACCTTAGTTGAAATGACCCATACTGCTGAGCAGTTTCATGCAATTGCTCATTTCCCCCGAGTTATTGGTACAATTGACTGTACACATATCAGAATTTAATCCCCAGGTATTAAAATTTATAATCACAACACAAACACAATAATGACAAATATGACAGAATTATTATAGTGAAGTCACAGAGTATATAATACAAACCAGAGTATCGACTCGCTGTCGGCACCTTTGATGTTTATAAGACAAGAGCGGCCATTTTTTGGGAGTATAAACCACAGAACAGAAAATTTGTTAGTCTGTTTTGTGCTAACCAATATTCTGTTTTGTGGTATAAGCTCAGGGTAGTACTAAAAAAATTGTTAATAATTAAAATCCGTACTTCCGTATTATTACGATAATCCGTTTCGTTAAGTATAATAGTCTCTTTATCATATACAGAACACTGAGAAGGAGTACATTCATCAGTAGTATCTATTTATTTTAATGTAAGTAACATTTATTCCGCATCTCCTTCGCAGTTTTTTGTACTTGAATTAAATAGTTTAATTCACTATTCCACACAATACAGACGCTACCACTGATTTATTCACATACAACCAACTGTCTACCTTAACCAAAACTAACGGGGACGGCTATGGATACTCCCAAAGTGTCATGGCGATACCTGCAAATGGATGCTTACCCCCTCCATATAGAGTCGATACTCTGGTTTGTATTATTACTCTGTGGTGAAGTAAACAACATGGGCTATTCATGGATGCCAACATAAATTTCTAGTAAAAAAATTTACTTTAACTAAAGTTCTGTAGGCTGGCGTTTATGAAACACGTCAACTTTAAAGCCGCTTTAAAGTGCACTTTAAGTTAAAGTGGACTTTAATTAAAGTTACTTTAAAGTCGGTATTATGAAACCGGGCCTAATCATTATATATTAAAATAACCATTTTAATAAGAGAAGTAGAGGAAAAAAAATAGTATAACATTGCCTAAAATGGGGGTACTAGAGTTAAGGAAATAAAACCAATTATATACTACACAATTTTTATTAAAATTTTTCATTCTACCACTATTGACCCTTAAATTGAATTTTGTGTAAACATCTAATTTTTTCTACATTATTTATTTTACTTTTGCATATATAATAAATTCTTGTTTTTAAATATACTTTACAGATGCTTTTTATAAGTTGTTTCCAAATAGGACTTTCAGAAGTAGATGGTAGAGTTTCAGTATTATCTCTTCAGCATAAGGGTAATTAGTCCTTACCTGGTCAACGTTATTAAAGCAATTTGTAGATGTAATAATTACTTACCTATATATTTCATTCTTGCGATTTTAATTCTGGGTATAGCATTTGGTACTAGTCTAACAATTACTGAAGAAGTTCTATCAAATGATTGTTATGTAAAATGTTGTGAGCATAAAAAGCTATTCTTGCCTGGACTCCAGGTTATCTTTATCCACAATATTTAACCATTGCCCTCTAATATTTGCATCCCGTTGGAAACTGTGAATGTAATAATGCGTTAATTAATACACAAATACTTTTATTGTACAACGTTGCTTTAGAATAGGCATAAAAATAATTGACATATACAGTTATGAGATTAACCAAAAAATTGTAAATTAATGATAATTAAAATAAAATATCCTCTTTCCATTATTGATACGCCTAGTTCAGTTTAAAAAGAGGTTAGGGATCAATAAAAAGTATTAATTTAATTTAAACATCAAAATATAGTTTAGGGATATATAATGTATATTTATTATAACAATAGCTACTTACCGATGAAGAGTAATTTTTTTGGTCGTTTTTATTAGTCTTTGAGCACCCACAAGCTCTACAACTAACCATTGTCTTTAATAGTATATTAAACAACGCATTTCATGTGGAATTCTGTTATGACACGAGTTCAAGTTTAAAAAACGAATCGCGAAGCGATGAGTTTTTTAAAGTACGAGTTTCACAACAGCCATATGAAATAAGTTGTTTATAATTTTTTATATTTTGCCATTTTACCATTTTTAAATTAATTTATTATTTTTATGTAAATTACGAAAATTTTAATTTTAAAAAGTATGTCGGTAGCACTGTGTAATTTATAACATTTGACAGTTTTGACATTTAAATTATGAAATGTTAATGTTTTAAAATATTTTAAAATGACTAATACACCAATAATAATTATATTATATAAGTAAAAGATGATATTTATATTCACAAATACTCTCTTAAAGAAGAATATAAAAGTAATAAATTGCCATTAGCCACAAATGTCATTGTCAATAGGCTTTGTTATATAAATCAGGGCCCGTTCACTCCCCACGCTTTGACAGGTCTGAGGTTTTAGTTGGGCAACGCATCACTGAAGGCGCTAGTATAGCAATATTCAAAATTGCCGCCACGAATTGTTTCCGTCCGTCAGCTGACCGGCCATTAAACAAGAAGTCAAGCCAGGAAAAACAATTTTTAATTTTATATTTATATTGAAGTGTTTGATTTGTGGTCGTGTTTATTAGTACTACTATTATTACCGAGTGTTTTATTCCAGATAATAATTATGGTTCAACTTTGTTGTGTTCCTGGTTGTAATTTAACCAGCAAAGATATTAAAATGCATGTTTTGCCCAAGGATCATGAGGTAAGGTTTTATTTATTTTTATTATATATAAAATGAGGATTTATACAGAATGTTTTAGTCTTAAATATAAACATATTCATAAGCCTACAATTAACAACAATGATAAGCAAAAAAGAAGTGCATTGTTATATGATTAAAACAATTTGTATAAATACAACTTTATAGTTAGACGTTGTTTTATTGAGTAAGTAATAATTTATATATATGTGCATTTCCACCTTTATTTGTCAGTATGTCAATAAAAATAATATAAGCTGCTTTGCTTTAATATTTTATTAACAAACTTATTAAATTTCAGCTACGAAAAGTCTGGTGTCTTCAAATTAACAGGTTGGAGTTATTAGATATGGATGAGAACAAAAGACGGAATATGTACAGGGTGTGTGACTTGCACTTTAGTAATGAGGATAAGTTTTCATCATATCATAACAAAACAAATTTGAAGGCCACAGCAATTCCAACAATTATTCCTGGTATGTTCAAATTTTTTATCTAAATTTTGGAGTTAAAAGTATTGGTTATTTCTTGTTATAACACAACTGAGGTTGTTTTGTTGTGCCATTATTGTTGTTATTGGTTTATCTGCCTGTAATTCCTAACAATTTCCTGTAATTTTAGAATGATCATCTTCAGAGGAAAGAGATATGCCATCAACTTCCAGAAAGGTGCAAGAGAACAACAGTTATTGTCAGTGCCTTCTACTTTAAAAATAACAGGTAGAATAAATTGGAATATTGAGTAATTTTACTTTCCTTCAATGCAAACATCTTTTAAGTAATAATAGAATATACTTTAACATCCCTAATTGTTTAACATCAATCCTAGATGTAAATTTGACTGAAAATGTTATAAACTCTTTAAAACATATTGGAATGTAATATAAGTTGTAGCAATTGTGTTGCTCATTGGTAGTTGATGCAAACAAATAAATAAAAAAATTAATATTTGTTTATTTTTATTATATTAATCTCTAGTACCTATTTATTTTATACTTTTATAATTTACCTAACACTATGATGGCAAATTTGATGATTTTCAAATTCATAAAATTTTTGTTATTTTCGTGTTAGGTAAATTATAAAAGTATAAAAATTATTTAAGTATTTAAACTTAAATTCAGGAGGTATGCAACTAGCCGTACAAAAGTTTTAATTCGGCAACGCATCGCTCAAGGCGCTGATGTTCAATTTCGAATGCGCGGGAAAGAGGGAGTCGGCTATCTTTCCTTGAGATGATTTGTTATATAAATGATAATTGTAGTCATGATAACATCTTGCATTATGTTACCAAGCAGTTGTTGACATATAGAAAAAATACATTACGCAAGAGTCGAGTTTTAGTTGTCAAACGAAACTATTTTTTAATTTTCACATACATCCCAAGCGCAGGCTACCTAACAAGTTAAGCATAAAACATGGTGTCAGGTTAACCCAAGAGAAGTTAAAAAGCAAAAAGGAAGCAAAGCAGTAAATTAAATTGCTTCGTATTTGACAATTTCTTGTCAAAAATGATAAGTATCGAGGATCAACTAAAAGCTCTGGAAGAAAAACTGAAATTGTATGAAAGAAGTAATTTCTATGTTGAAAACTCAAACTTAAATATTCCATTACCGAAGCCAGTATCATTATCTGAAGGAGACATTTCCGAAAATTTTAAACTATTCAAGCTATCCTGGGAAAACTATCTCATAGCAAGTGGATTGGAGAGAAAGCAGGAAAAAGAGAAAATTGCAATCCTGTTAACTGCTCTTGGAGAAGAAATATTCAAAAGGTATAGCTGTTAAACAAAACAAATTATAAAATTTTAAGATTAAGTGTTGTCTTAAGATTTTTGTTTATTTACACTTTAAAAAAATTACAATTAATAATTTTTTTAGTAGGCATATGACATATGTAATTTTGAAGTTGTCAGAAATTAAAAAAACTGATTTTTAGTCATTGAACTTTTATTCTAATAAAACGAAAAACAAGTAAAAGTAAAATTCTAACAGGTTATGGGCCCAGAGCTTCAGTGCCAGTAAAACCGTAAAAACTGTAAAACAAAATAATATTAAAAGAAATTTTGAAGAGTATTTAAAATGGGTTCGTCTGGAGAAGATGTTTCCAGTATAGAAAAACTCGTAGATGAAACGTCCTATCAAATATGGAAATTCCAGATGATAGTGACATTAAAAGCTTATGATCTATATGAAATAGTAATTGGAAAAAAGCTATTGAATGATCAAAGTACTGCTGACGGTAAAAACAAATGGAATAAAGATGGTGCGAGAGCACAAAAATTAATTGTTATGTCTATTGATAAGAAATACCTAATGCACATAATAGACTGTAAAACCTCAAGTGAAATGTTTGATAAAATTAAAAGTATTTTTGAGAAAAGTACGTCTGATCAAATTTGCAGTTTACTACAAGAATTTTATAGTTATATGTACACAAAAGGTACAGAAATTGGACTGCATATCAGCAAAATAGAAAATATTGCATATAAATTAAAAAAGTTTGAACCAAAACATCGATGACAATATGATTATATCAAAAATACTATCGTCCTTGCCCTCAAACTATGGATTTTTCAGAACTGCTTGGGAATCAATGCCTGACAGTGATAAAACCTTAGCAAAATTAACTGCAAGATTATTGTCAGAAGAATCAAGAAATAAAGAAAATGAAAAAGACGTAGCATTTAAAGCCTCAAGAAGATTTTGCCAAAAATGTAAAAGTAATACACATGACACAAAATTTTGCAAGAAAACTCAAAATGAAATAAAATGTTATAGATGTAGAAATTTAGGACATAAATCTAACAACTGCCATACAAGAAAAGTAAAACAAACATGTAGATTAAGTGTTGTCTTACGATTTTTGTTTATTTACACTTTAAAAAAATTACAATTAATAATTTTTTTAGTAGGCATATGATATATGTAATTTTGAAGTTGTCAGAAATTAAAAAAACTGATTTTTAGTCATTGAACTTTTATTCTAATAAAACGAAAAACAAGTAAAAGTAAAATTCATCATATCAGATACAGAAAAGGCCGAATGTTCAACTCTACTAGAAGCAATAGGTAGAAATCTTACTCCAGAAATCAATAAGAGATACGAAAGGGCAATTTTCAATATGGCTAAGCAAAATGATGATGAAAGTTATTTAGACTACTTCAACCAACTGAAGACATTGATAAAGAATTGTCAGTATGGATCTCTAGAAGAAGACCTTTTATTAGATATAATAATATATTCAATCAAGGATATCAAGCTGAGGGAAAATCTGTGGCTAGATAAACAAATAACTTTAAGTCAAGCTATAGATAAATGCAAAGCCAAAGAATTATCTGACAAGCAACTGAGTGCATTGAGAGACGAGAAAGAAGCGGAAATCAAGAAAGTTTACAGAAGTTCAAGGGATAAGCATGTTTTTCAAGATGGGCTAAGCACTAGTAAACAGTATATTAAAAATAAGCAATATACAATGAAATGTAAAGATGAGAACCTGGAAGACTGTGGCTACTGTAGCTATAAGCACAAAGAACACAAGAGATGTCCTGCGAAAGGTGCAACGTGCAAATTCTGTCACAGAAAAGATCATTTTTCAAAAGTATGTAGAAGAAAAAAGAACAGAATGAAAGATGTTAACCAAATACAAGAAGATTCTGACGATGAAAGCCAGCATTCTGAGAGCTGCGAAGTTCTCTCTATAAACGACGATCGACGAAAAGAAATCAATACAGAATTAATTTTTCAGATAAAAGGAGAAAAACGCAAAGTGACTTGTCAACTAGATACAGGGGCAACGTGCAATGTCATAGGTTTCGAAGAAGTATGTTCAATAACACGATGCAAAACGCCAAAATTAACAGTTTCTACGTCCAAGTTGAAATGTTTTGGTGGGCAAATCATTCATCCTGTTGGTCATAAAATTTTCAAATGCATACGAAATGATAAAGAATACAAATTGTTATTCGAAATTGTCGAACACCATCACAAACCTCTATTATTGTCAGCAAATGCATGCGAAAAATTAGGATTGATCAAGATATGTAAAAAGATAACAGAAGAAGATGGGAAGAATCGAGAAGCAAAAAATATCATTAGACAATACAGCGATGTGTTTGAGGGAGTAGGCAGAATCGAAGGAAAAGTATCTCTAGAAGTAGATAATAAAATAAAGCCAACAATTCAACAACCAAGATGAGTCCCAATAGCTATGAGAGAAGAGTTAAAACAAATTTTGAGAGAGTTGGAAGACAATGAAATAATTACCAAAGAAGAGGAACATACAGAATGGACAAGCAATATTGTATTAGTGAAGAAAAGCAATAAAAAATTACGTTTATGTCTAGATCCATTGAGAGTCAATCAAGCACTGAAAAGTAATAAATATCAGATACCTACACTAGAAGAAATGATGCCTGAACTAGCAAATGCGAAAGTTTTCACAACATTAGATGCCAAAAATGGTTTTTGGCATATACAGTTAGATGAAAAGTCCAGTAAATTGACGACATTTTGGACTCCACAAGGCAGAAAAATGTCAAACTGAATAAGGAGAAAATGAAATTATGTCAAAGAGAAGTAACATTTTTTGGTCATAATCTCACAGATGAAGGTGTTAAGCCAGATTCCAGAAAAGTTAATGCTATTAAGAACATGATAACACCAAAAACAAAAGTTGATGTGATGAGATTTATGGGAATGGTCTCTTATTTGAGCAAATATATACCAAAACTAGCCCACATAGCTGAAGCTTCACGAAAACTCACCCATATCAATGAAATTTTCGTATGGGAACGAAAACATGATGAAGCCTTCAACCATATCAAGGAAATTATACAGAAGGAAACTATTCTAAAGTATTTCGATTTAAACAAACCAGTTACAATCCAAACAGACTCATCATCATACGCCATAGGATGTACTTTAATGCAAGATAATACACCAGTCGCTTTTGCATCTAAAATGCTCACACCATCACAAACAAAATACTGTCAACTGAAAAAAGAAATGCTTGCAATTGTCTATGCCTGCAAAAAATTTCACCAATATATATCAGGA
The DNA here is from genome assembly GCA_035357415.1 of Ophraella communa. Taxonomy (NCBI): domain Eukaryota; kingdom Metazoa; phylum Arthropoda; class Insecta; order Coleoptera; family Chrysomelidae; genus Ophraella; species Ophraella communa. Next base: position 21,689,710 of record CM068991.1, on the reverse strand, counting down.
AAAAATGATGTATTGGTTCAGACAGATCATAAACCAATAATCAATATTCTCAAGAAACCTTTGGCAGAAGCTCCAAAGAGATTGCAAAGCATGATTTTACAATTGCAAAGGTACAATTTGAAAGTTAAGTACATAAAAGGGACTGAAATGCATATAGCAGATCTTTTGTCACGATTACCTGAAGAAAGTCCAGAGGAAAGTTTAGAAATATATGAAATAAACGAAATTTTTTAACAAGTTGACCATATAAATTCTCTAGAAAACAACCCGATTTCTGATCAGACATATGAAGAAATTCGAGATAACATAATAAAAGATGAGGCTATGAGCACATTATACAAAATAATTCAAGAAGGATGGCCTGCAAAAAAATCAGAAATTCCACTTAATATACGACCTTACTGGAAATTCAGAGAAGAACTACATACTCAACATGGTATCATATTCCGTAGGGATCGAATAATCATTCCACCTTCGATGAAAAAAAAATTTTTGGATAAACTTCACTACAGTCATCTTGGAATTGAGTATACAATTAATTTCGGGAAGGAACGAGTTTTTTGGCCATCAATCACCACGCAAATACAAGAGAAAATTCAAAATTGTGAAATTTGCCTCAAATATTCGAGAAATCAACAAAATCCTCCAATGAAATCACACGCTATAGCAGAAAAACCATTTGAAATTGTCAGTCTAGATGTATTTGCAGTCAATCTGAAAGAAAAACACAGAAAATTTCTCATTATAGTAGACCACTATTCAGATTTCTTTGAAATAGAAGAACTGAGAGATCTTTCAGCAAAAACAACGATCCTGATGTGCAAAAAAATCTTCAGTAGATATGGAATACCAAAACGCATAATTAGCGACAATGCAACCAATTTTGTGAACGCAGAATTCAAGGAATTCTCGAAAAGTTGGTGTTTTGAACATTTAACGTCCAGTCCAAATCATTCCCAAGGTAATGGTAAAGCAGAATCAGCAGTTAAAACTGCAAAAACTATGATTTTGAAAAGTATTGAAGGTCATAGTGATTTTTATGAAATGCTGATGTTAGAGAGGAATACACCCAATAAAGTTGGATCCAGTCCTGCTCAAAGACTTTTCTCAAGAAATTTGAGATGTACAATTCCTATCAAGGAAAGCAAATTAAATCCAAAAATTATTGGAGCCGTATCTTCAAAAATCAAGGAAAATCAACAGAAAGCAAAAAAATACTATGATAAAAACACAAAACCAATACCTGTCCCAAATGTTGGTGATAAAATTATGTTTAAAAGAAATAGAGAGGACAAAGTATGGTGTACAGGAATCATCAAACAAAAATTTAATTCAAGATCATTTTCCATTGATAGCCAAAAACAAGAACTGAGAAGAAACATAGTAGACATAAAACCATTGAAAAAACAAAACGAATTACCCTTTCATATGTTTTGATTTTTTAAATAAAGTATAGAGGATGTTATATAAATGATAATTGTAGTCATTATAACATCTTGCATTATGTTACCAAGCAGTTGTTGACATATAGAAAAAAGACATTACGCAAGAGTCGAGTTTTAGTTGTCAAACGAAACTATTTTTTAATTTTCACATACATCCCAAGCGCAGGCTACCTAACAAGTTAAGCATAAAACAGGCTTGTCATTAGATACTTCCTGATACTTCACTCATGTCGTCAACCTTTTAAAACAAAACTTTGCGTGCCTAAAAGTTACATTACGATACGCAAAAGCGTTTTATAATGAAGATTTTTATAAGTGCAAAATATAAAAACTAAATTTTTATAACTTGTAAACAAACTATGAGTCATAAATGGTTATCCAATATGGCCGACTTCCGTCACCAGTTTTTAACATTGTAGATATAACATAAACTCCTTCCTTACTATTTTATTCGCACGGAACAGTAAAATTCACTTGTTAACATTAGAAATGTCACATTTTTACACTTTTTATTTGTTTGTACCTTAGAACAAAAAGGAACAGGAAGGAGCCTGTCATATATTAACTTTAAGGAAAATTTGCGACGGAAGTCGGCCATGTTGAAGCTTCTTGTACTACGAATAAAGAATAGAAAGGAAGGAATGTTGTCATATTTTAATCTAGCAAATAATCGCGACGGAAGTCGGCCATATTGAAGAACCAAATATGACTCAATCGAATCGTGACATTTGACATGTATAGTTTTTTCATCCTGTTGTATATATTATTTTCTGATTTAAGTAGTTAACCCAACTCTTGAATGGGAATTACTTTTCATCTGTATGGTTCTATTTATCTGAATTATTAAAAATTAACAAAATATTTTAATGACAAGCACATTGTTATCATAGACGTTCCTTTATTTTTTATATAGACCAACTAAGTCAACTATTTATAGTTACCTGCTTAGAAGTTTTTAATCTAAATTTATATTCCTACAACTTTATGACAATGTATATTACTGTACAGATAATTACAAGCGGAAAACAGTTATTTTTTTTAATAATTAATACGAGACATAAGTTTATAATACCCTGTGTGTGACACCACTGGTAACCGGAAACTTCAAGTCAGCCATATGCAAGAACCATTGCGGACATCGTCAAATCGATATTATACTCCTTCCTTTTTATTATTTATTCGTAGTTCTTGTATGACGCATTGTTTATGTTTACAGTAGGTATAGTGTCAAAGCAATATTTGCATATAAATGTCAAAAATGAGCGCATTGGCGTATCATTCGGTAAACACTAAATTATTTATAACACTAATTTTATTCACACATTTGATTGGTTGAAATTTATTAAAATTAAAAACCCTGATATAATTTTTTTTCGGTACGTCAATGAAAACTTTGTGCACTTGTTGCACAATATACTATTAAAATCGTATTGGGAAAAAATCAATTATACCTTGTCCAGTATAAATATAGGTGCACGTCATCAAAGTGAACAAATCGCTCTGTTCGTTTGACTTCCTTAATTCGTTTGCTACTGTCAATCAGTATATTTTTTCACTGTAAATTTGCTAAATATTTAAATTCGTAGGCCGCAAGTTATTACAAATAATAAATAAATGCTTTAAGAATGGTTACGTGATTAATTTTATATATGGACTAATAAAATAGAAACTTCAAATGAACATAACTCGATCTAAAATGTTTTATATGTTGGCACAATTGCACTCTGTTGCCGAGTTCAAACATGGTGTAATAGTGTAGTCAAAATGGAAAGAAGATTATTAAAGAAACTTCGTTTGATATTTACTAGATTCTAATACTATTTTAAATGCTTGGCAACATAGTCCCGTTTTGACAGCTGTGACCTATATTTATTGGCGAAAACCTTAGAACAAAAAGATACAGGAAGGAGTATATGCAAAATGACCTTGAGTCCAGAAAGGAGCTTGCATATGGCGGCCAATTGTCAAATTTTAATTTCCGTTTCCATTGACGTACTGAAAAAAATTAAAAATTATATCAAGGTTTTTATTTTTAATAAATTTCAACCAATCAAGTGTGTGAATACAATTAGTGTTCTAAATAATTTAGTATTTATAAGAACCGAATGATACGCCTATGCGCTCATTTTTGACATTTATATGCAAATATTGCATATACTAGTCGCGTTCGGAATAAACCTCTCAGATGCGACCAGATTTTTATCACGTGACATCCGACGGATCTAAGCGATCTGAAATAACCGAACGGTTCCGATTTTTTCACATAACCTCACACTCACATTATTTATTTTCTACGAATAAAGAATAGAAAGGAAGGAACGTTGTCATATTTTAATCTAGCAAATAATCACAACGGAAGTCGGCCATATTGAAGAACCAAATATGACTCATTCGAATCGTGACATTTGACATGTAGGGTTTTTTCATGCTGTTTTATATATTATTTTCTGATTTAAGTAGTTAACCCAACTCTTGAATGGGAATTACTTTTCATCTGTAGGGTTCTATTTATCTGAATTATTAAAAATTAACAAAATATTTTAATGACAACCACATTGTTATCATAGACGTTGCTTTATTTTTCATATTGACCAACTAAGTCAACTATTTATAATTACTACTTAGAAGTTTTTAATCTAAATTTATATTCCTACAACCTTATGAAAATGTATATTACTGTACAGATAATTACAAGCGGAAAACAGTTATGTTTTTTTTAACAATTAATACGAGGCATAAGTATATAATACCCTGTGTGTGACACCACTGGTAAAACGGTTACTAACCTCGCAAACACTTTTAAACTATTTAAATTTAAATGACTTAATCTATGACAGATTAATCGCTTTTGTCGATCCAAATATATCGAGCAAAAAGATCGCCGTCCGATCGCTCAGATTTTCTTGCCGAACGATCTCGATTTACCTCCGACACATCTCGATGACATAAACGAACGATATGGAGCAATCGTAGAAGTCTGATTGCGATTCCGAACGCTATAACTGTAAACATAAACAATGAGTCATACTAGGAGCTTCAAGATGGCCGACTTCCGTCGCAAATTTCCTTTAAGTTAATATATGACAGACTCCTTCCTGTTTCTTTTTGTTCTAAGGCGAAAACGAGTAAAGGTAGAATGGGGAAAACAAACACATTCTCCATTTGTTTGTGTGTTATTTGTGAGCTGTGTTTTAGAATAAATAAATCAACACACGTACCATCTTTCACTAACGATCTTTACCACACAAATTTAAAAATAGAAATGGTTCAATTAATATTGAATGAAATGGCTGATATTATTGTTTTCCCCATTCCACTGACAGATACTGCAGCGCCAACTATCGGAAAAATTTTCGCGAATACTGGACAAGGTATAGTTCAACATAAACGTATTTATGATAATCCGTTTAAATGCAAAATTTGTTAGATTCGTTTAATGAATGATCTTTGTCATACACTTCTGACAAACCATTTAAATGTTAACCTACTCAATGTATCTAATGGATAAAAGTGGAAGTTGTATACCTTTAAAATTTCTTTATCAATAACCTAAAAACGTGAAAACAAGAAGCGATTTCGAATGGCATTTTTGGTTGGTTAATGGTTGGTCGGTTTATTTTTGTTTAAAATGGAAACTAAGTTTCATAAAATGCTAGTACGCAAAGCACCTGCAGCCCTCTTATTAGTAGATGAATTGGGTGATTCATTGAATTTAAAAAAAATATTTTTAATAAGTACAAATAAAAGTGCTACTATTAATTTAATGACCATAAAAACATTTGTTAAAGGGTGTGTTCGGGGAGCACGCTATTTGCGCCATTTGGCGCTATCAAGTACTATTCCTCATTTGCGTTATATGGCTCTTGGCGCTACATAGCTCGAAAGCGTGCTCCCCGAACACACCCAAAGAGAAGCACACACGGATTTCAGATTATTTTGAAAATTGGGTTAACAGATATCTGGACTATGATTACTTTAACCTCAAAACAGTAATGCTGGTAGAATAGAAAGAAATAGAACAAATAACCAGAAAGCGGACCGTGCTCTAGAGTACGGTTCAAGTTTTGGTTAACCAACCTTGAACCAGACAATTTATGACGTCATCAATTTGTCATTCGAATGCGGTTGGTCCAAATATGACGGACCAATCTATGAACCAACACCATTCGAAATCGCTTATAGTCTTGTGCAAAATTATATTATGATATAGTATATTAAAGTATAAGTGGATAAACAGGTCTTTAAAACACGGGCGATTTTTCGAGCACGACGGCGTAGCCGAGTGTTCCAAATAAAGCAAATGTTAACCACGAATACCCAAACATTAATTTTCCTACGACCACCATCCAAAACAATATTTTGCACATTGGTTACAGTACGCAAAATCAGCAATTTCTCATAGCAACAAAAGTTGTGGGAAAAGTGACATAAGGCATAGCCAAAGTGACATTAGGCATACCCAAAATAAATACCTGCAGCAAGTTGTCAATCTCGTTATCTTTAAATACGATCTTTAGTAATTTATTTAAATGAAATGCAGAAATTTTCACCGCCAAAAGCTATGCCATGTTAGAAAAAGTGCTCATAAAAAAGTATCGTGTGCAACACGATCGTTTGTTTGTTTTCTGGATGGTGGTCGTAGGAAAAGTACAGTGTACACAATATACTATTGCAATCTGCCACATTAAAAAACGCGCGTTCCATAAAGTGCGATTTAAATACGCTAGAGCGTACTTTAAATGAGTAAACAAGGGCACCAATAAAAAAAAGTTTGTTATTTTCGTTGCGACCTAACAATTTTTTTATGTACTACCAGAATGCAGTTAAATAATAAAATTAAAAAAAATTAACTTAGGTACATATACAGGATGATAATAATATATTGGTTTGTTTAGTTTAATAATTAAATAAAAGGTAATCCATCTCTCAAATGTGGATGACACAGTAGCAATAAAACTCAAAGTTAAGAGGGGCGTCAAAAATGTGACAGGTGAAAACGGGTGGCAAGCCTGAATTGTACCCAAAATTTCAATCATTTTGTAAACAACAAATCTAAAGAACGCCTTTAAATTACGTATTCAAATTTTAACAGGATATAGCTTAGACCTTTCTCTAGGAGATAAGGTTTTTTAGTTAAGTTTTATATTGTAATAAAAGAGATATTGGTGTTTAAGTGATGGTATGTTTTTAAAAAGTTTGACAATTTGTGATCACGAATTTTAACGCCAGAAGCTTAACTCCTAAAGAAAGCATAGAGAATGCGACTAGCAAAATATGAAGTTAAAGAAAGGAGTATTTTTTGAGATTTGTTGCACGCAAAATTTGAATATTGCACTAATCTGTCAAATTAGTTCAACAGTTTTGGTGGCGCTTTTTCAAAGACGTATGTCTATTCTAATTCTCCAAATCCAAACTTCACTTAACATAACCAACCTAACCTTACTTATCGTTTATAACGTCAAAATATATTAATTTTAGTGTTTTGCTTTTAAATATATAATTGTCTATATTAATATTCGTTTATAATTTACCAGAAGTTAAAAAAATTAATTTTAAAGTATATTTTCACAATTTGCGTTGGTTTTTACATCGTTTATAGGATTATCCAACTGTGATATGTGCAAGGAATTTAGTGTTATGAACCGTTGTTATTTCATAAATTACTTTTTACTTTTAGTCGAATTGGTAAAAATGTGAGTTTTGAGAGACCCGATTTGTGTTTATAATTTTTTTTAATCTTTTTTAAGTTACCTAATCATTATCTTATATCTTTATTTGTTAAATAACTAAACCCAACCTAAGGGAGTTACATTTATAAATTTAAACCACATACTTATATAAATATTAACAGCTAAGTGTTAAATTGTTTTTCTAAATAGGCATGATAATAATGTCCACAAAGTAAGGGTTTCTACAATATTCTCTTTAGATAATGTGAAGAATTAAAATTTACAGTCAAATATGTAATATTTTTATTAAAACAGTTTTACAAATTTGGGTTGGATACTGGATAAGTCTGTTATCTTTATATATATCCCCTTCACCATTGAAAATTTGTTGGTAAATGATAAAACAGACCAAAGGGTTCCATAATCATGTCAGAATGAAGTTCATATATTTCCATAATATGGTGAACTGGTACATATAATTGAGAAAATATGTCCTAAAAAAGAAAAACATTTACTTGTTATTTACTAATAATATGCAGATGTTATTTGGTAATGTTTAAAATGTAATATGTAACTGAACCCTAAAATAAACATGGGATCTATAAGGGTCCAGATTCAATGTTTTTGAAGAAAGAGTTCTAAAAAATAAAAGATTAGAATTAACAGTAACAATTATTTAATATAAATAGAATAAAACCTGTGTAGGCAGTTACTTCAGGTCCATAGTTTTTAAGGAAACAGTTCTAAGATTAGAAATAAAATATAAAATAATTCATAACATTAATAACTCAGTTACACATTTTGTCAATCTTACTATTAACAGAATACAACCAGTGTAGGCAGTTACTTGAGGTCCAAAGTTTTTGAGGAAACAGTAGCATATATTTTGAAAACCATTGATTTATTTCTCCAACAATTTAATTATCTAAACATAGATGAAATAACATATGTTGCCAGAAAAAGTATATTGCTAAAAATAGTATTATCAGGGCATTTTTGAAATACTTTAGAAAAGTAGTAACCTATTGGATCTTACAGAAATATTTTGTTTACCTTACTCTACCTAATAAAATAATCAAAAAGTTTTGATTTAGAAAATGATACTAATATTCTTCCTGGTCTATCCTAGTATTTAAAGTAGACAAAGGATGGCTCAAAGGACGAGTAGCATTAACACTTCTCTGGTAATGTTTATTATTTAGTATCAAGAGGCAAATTCACAGGGGAATAAGCACACAGTAGCAGTAGTACACAAAATACCACTGGTTTCAATTTTCCAAAGAAAATACTTCAACATGGGCAAATACTATTGGTAGGTACTCAAAAAGAAGAAAATTCATATAATATGCAAAATACCTATATCAATACATCTTTTAAAACTAAATTTGATATTTAGATCTGAATCATAGATAATAAAATAAATAATGCCTATTAGTTGCAAAAAAATTAAACTAGTAAATAAACACATTAAAACTTAACCTCTTATCACTTCTGATTACTAGATGGAGAGTGCTTTCAAATGTAAATAAAATATGGATCTTTATAAAATAAATATGATTTTTTCATTTGTGTGAAAGATACCAGTTAAAAAATTAAAGTTACAATCCTATTGGATATATTTTAATTTCAATTGATTCCACAAAGTATGGGGTTGACATTTTTGGAATACAATTAATAGCCATAAATGATACAATTAGTTTTATTAAGATATACCCATAACATTAACAATTATGTTTAGTACTTGCAAGAGTATTGTTGGCCAATCGCTGATAGTCAGCTTATCCCAATTCTTTAGGTATCTTGAAAACAGGTGCAGAAAGTGTATTTCTATAGATACTAGATTGGTTAGTTATTATCATAGGTTATTGAAAACATGGAAATATTTTTTTCTTGCGCCACATTCTCAAAATAGAAATAAACTATAGGTAAGCTTTCATTAAATCATGGATCTGGGTGGTAATTTAGAAATGTCCAATACTTTCTAAAAAATAAATATTTATTTATTTAGGCAGTAAGTAATTAGCAAGGTACTTACTTGAAGTCATATTGAAGACAGACTAAACTGTTAATGTTTACAAA